>VUQR01008136.1:0-16976 GCA_015108515.1 Hemichromis elongatus | reverse complement strand
ACTATTATCTTTATCTGTCAGGGAGGAGCTGCTGAACAGAGAAAAACTCAAGACAAGAAAAACTTCTCTCACACTGGTGGAAGGAGAAAAAGAGCCAACCATCTTTCATAAACAGAAGACATCAGAGAGGATCACAGGCCACCTGCATCCTGAATGTGATCTTTATCGCGTCTCGCTTTTTTTTCTCCGTCTCACTTTCTTCCCTCTCGTTTTGGGTTAGATCACACACGAGCCCGAGACTGAATGTAGTTACTCTTCAATTATGACCCTCCGTTACCACTGACAAAGTGCCTTCTTCCTCTGATTGATCCAATGAGACGACACCGCTCGCTGTAATGGGCCAGCGCTGCCCAGTGCGTTATTTTTAGTCAGCCGGTGCAGAAGCAGCAGGCTGGGTGCAGGGCAGGAGGGAGGCAGAGGAAGAGAAAGGAAGGCCGCTCGACCCTTTTGACAAGCCCAACGGGGGTGGGCGGAGGGGACCCGTTTTATCTGGCTGTTTCAGTGGTTTCAGAGCCGCCAGTCAGTGACCTGACTGCCGCATTGCACTGAGACCTTTTTTGTATGCACTCAATTGTGAGAAGTAAACAAAGTGGTGTATCCTGTGTTTGGTAAAAGGGTGCGGTGCACGGCTTGGCAGGCACGGCGCTGCTTTTAGTGCCCCCACCTCTCCTTCCACCCGCTTGACAAACTGGTCTTGTATACTCATAAACAGACCCAGTGTCCTGTTGAGTCTCAGACGTGTTTGTTATGTCCTTAACTGTTAGAAAATACAGAAGGTGTACCGATCGGTCCGTCGGTTGATGAAGGGGTTAAAAGTCATCCCTCTCCTCTGTGTCCCTGTTATCTAAAGTCCATCTCTCATTTGTTTTGACTCATGGCGGATTGGGGATATTAGCAAATTTCCCTCTATTTATTATTCTGACTTTGTCTTTTTCCTTTCCATTTTCTTCTGCGCTCCTATTTCACTTTTTCATCCCATCAAAGTTCACACGTTTCACTTTTCAGAGCCCCAACTTTAAAAATCAAGTGAAGATGCACAAGTGTTTCATTAACTGTTTCTTCGCGAAGGGGCCGTAGCGCAGTTAGGCGAACAAAACAGCTATCTCATAGACCGTCCTCAGCACGCGATTGAACGCAGCTTGCTGTGCTTGTTGGGGGAAGACTGTATCCCTGAGCTCAGCGCCATGCCTGGGAGAGTTGTGAGAGTTGCTAGGGTGGTTATTAAGCACTTTGATTTAGTCACACGTTGTTTGCTGAATTATGAATGGCTGTAATTAAATTCCTGTGGCTCTTATTATGAATGATTAACTATGTTGTTTCATTGTTTGTCATTTGCCTCCCGACTCCTCGTTAATTAAGAGAGAGAGAGAGATGTATAGCGTACCTGTCTTAAGTGGGCTCTGACAAAACCACACTAAAGGCAAAAAAAGGGAAGTTGCACTGTGTGGTAGCAAGCGTTAAATCCATTAACTTGATTCTTTTATGAATGAACATGTTGCTCTAAAGTGCTTCATTTTAAAAGCCTAACTGTGAACTCTGTCACCTTGATTTTCTTAAATGGTGTATGCAAAGGAACAAACCTGAAATTCAGATTCGCATGTTTGCACCGGCTGTGGTGCTTTTACATACGGTTTGTTTGTGTTTGCTGATGGTGTGCCTCTTTGTGTCTCTGTGTGCCTCCAGCAGCAGGTGTCAGCACAGCAGTTGGCCTTCCAGCAGCAGCTCCTGCAGGTCCAGCAGGTCCAGCAGCAGCACCTGCTCAACCTTCAGAGGCAAGGACTGCTCAGCATCCAGCCTGGACAGACTGGCCTGCCGCTGCACTCCCTCACTCAGGGTTAGTACCTCATATGTGACTGTAGCACAGCAAACTTCCTGTCCACTAGTGTACTATTGCTCAATACAAGCTTTAACATTTTATCCACAATGAAGCAGTGAAGATGCCTGTATGTAAAATCACAGCTATTGAAGAACACTGAATCACTGTATAAAAAATAATTTAAAAAAACACTTTAATTTTGGGGGCTAGGTTTAGGTGGAATAAAATGTAGATTTTTCCATATTAAAAGGTCCTATTGGTGCTTTACTCTAAAAGTAGATATTTTTCTTCTGTGGATCAGATATGTCACTCCAGCAACAAAGATATATGTCTGGAGCTTGATATTGATCTTGTGCATCTTTCCGTGGGTTCTCTAAACAGGTCTGGCCTGTCTGCAGCTTTTGTATTGCTCAACCAGTTTCTCTAAAACCTTGTTTATGTTATTGTTACAGGAAATGTTTTATTGTCTTAGATAGTAGGAGCTGGGAATGACACTGATGCCTATTATTTTGTATTTGATATTCTTACCTACTCGCTTGGTCTCGTCATGCCTGAGTTGCTTAGTTACATGTTGTACTTGAAAAATTACACAAATAAAGTCTTTAAAAACACTTAACAACACAAGCTGAACACAAACACACAGAATGGTCATAGAGCTCGACCAACACTAGAAGTATGTAACCACATACTGGCTCGACGCTCGCTGTAAATCTTGAGCGATCGGTTCTCTCGTTGACTAAATGGGATCTTATTCCTTGACACCAAAACATGTTTGTTGCACGATTTCAGTTTGGACCGCTGAACTCACATTAATGCTATTCTGGACATTCAAAGTAACACATCCCACTGCTCCGGAGCAGAGATCCACACTTTGTCCTTCAGCTCATTGTCCTGTTCCTGTGATTGGCATTCTGGTGTCAGTCTCCTTTAGCCTGGAGGAAGACTGGATCTATTGTTCAGAAACCGCCAGTGAACTTGTCACTGTAAAAGCGCCTGTAACCTGATAGGAAGTCAATACTTGCTGTTTGGCCAGGAAGTTTATTTCTTCATTTATTCCTTAATGTTATGTTAAGGAGCGGTCCCCTTGTGACAAAGACGCCATCATAAAGGTTTTAGAACATGACATTGACTATTCATTCACAGCTAAAACAAACAGTTTTGAAATAACAAGATAAAAATGGGAGGGGATGGGGGAGTGCTTAGGTAATAGGCAAACACAAACATGGTTTGTACAGTGCTGTTATTGTTTGGACTGGGTATGGAATAACTCATCCGCTCATAGACGATTGCCATGGGCACAGGCGTGGAGCACTGCTGCGTTCTGTGTTGGGCTTTGCTGAATTGCTCTGTGTCAGATGTCTGGCAAACACTCACACACCCCTTGAGTAAAGCATAATGTGAGTGATATGGCTAGGCACTGAACTTTTGATAGATTTCACAACAGGCTCAGAACATCCTGTTTATTTTGTGTCATCATCACATACCTCTGAGGCATCTCATCTTATCAGACAGAGCGGGGGGAACTAAGTTTATCTCCTTTATATTGTACCTTTTCAGTTTTCGCTTGTGCTTTGTTGGGACTACGTGGTACGAAAATAGTGATTTCAGTTGTTTTCAGACGCGATATAAAATGACAGAATTTAAGTTCATATAATCCAGAGAAAAAATCTGACTTTTATCGATGTATTTTTGAGGAATTTTCATGCGGAACAGTAGATTAAAATAAATTTCACTCAAAGTTTAACTAGGCGATTGTTTGCATAAACATTGAGATAAGGAACTAAATCCTCCCACATACAATTAGTGCATTTTGTTTCACTTTTGCTACAACTAGTCAAACCTGGTTAGTTTGCCCTCGTGGTTAACTCTATGTCTGCGACAGCTGTTACAACACTTAGGCTAGTGCTCCAGGCCCCCAGTTTGTCTTCTTATTCTACACATTTTCTGCTTGACTGTTTGAAGTTATTGATGACCTTTCTGTTTTCCACATCACTAAACTCTTTCACGCATCAGCAGGCCAGGCCTATGGTGCTCAGATCTAATCTGCAATATTCAGCTAGCACTGCATCGGAAGCGGTGAGTTGATCTTCTCTGTTTGGGTCCCGGTGATTATGGATTCAAACTTGGGGGCAGTAAATTGCGGTGACTTTCTAACTGATGGTTTTTATTTCTTTCATTTAAAAATGAAGATATCGATATAATTATTTTAAAATCCCATTATTAAAGCAGACGGTCCTCTGTCTCCATTTTTCACGTGCAGAGAGAATGAAAAAGCTAAAGGTTCGCAAATAATAGGCCACTGAAACAGAATAATTAAAGAAAGTGTTCTTTCGGGTACCGTGATGCCGTTTAAACCTTAGCTATATATCACTCTTCTGTCTGGTACAGTACATTGTTGGCTGAGACAGATTACAGTCATTGTTCTGGACTGAAGGAATGCATCTGAATTAGCTTTTCAAAAAATTGATAGTGCTAATTAAGTATAAACTTGTAGATAGCACTTTTGAGCGAAAAACAATTTCTCACATTATCTTGAGCATAATTTGTTTCTCTTGTCGTAAATTCTTTTGACATTAATGTTCAAAGTCTTGGAAGCGGCCAGACGCTATCTGTTATAAATTACAAAAATGTGTTTGGGGAGGATATAACTCTCATAAATATAAATTTGATCCAACCAACACCCCCACCTGCCTCGCAAAAAGCCTGTCCTCTTGACCTGATAAGTGAGTCAGTGGTTGCTCGGGCTCGTGTTGCTAAGGTGTTTGCATGTTTTTTGCACATGTGGCTGTGTGCATGTGTGTGTGTGTCACAGAGGTGGCCGGTGTTTGTGTACATCCCGAATCAAATGGACCTTCACCCTGTGAGGTTGCTCTGCGAGAGAGCGAGTTCCTCTAGCTGCACAACATCATTTAAGCTGTCTAAGAGAGGCCAGTGGGACAGTGACAAGACAAATTTGTCGGTAATATGAAAGCAAAGAATGTGGCGAGCCATGAAGTGCTCACAGAACAGCAGCACATCAGGGACAGCGGTGGGTAATACAGCCGACCTGTCAGTGATTGATACATCCAGCAGTGGGCTACTGGTAATAGTTCCAGCAGCATTAGGACAGGACATATTTCAGGCCAAAGGGGTGCATATCAGCAGGCCGGTGATTACGGCAACATAAACAGGGGTGCAGTAAAGGTCCCAGTCTGACGGAACAATAAACTAATAGCGATGTCACTGTCCCCCCATGGCACCGGCACTGCGTGTGAGAAGTAGCAGCACGGTTTAAAGAGCTCGGAGCACTAGGGGCCATTTTTTATTTGGGGGATGATGGCCTGCAACTGATGTCATTATGAACCTTAAATCAACTTTCTGCTTGCTTGAACATGGTCACCTGGGTGCAGGAGGACAAGGACAGGAAAAGGTTGAAGAGCTAGGCCTGTCTTGGTGCCAGAGCTACCTGCAGAGGTAAAATTGAGTTGGGAGGCCGGTGATCAATCAAGTGTCCCAACAACATACATTTTTTAAAGTGCTTGTCTGTATTTCCCGCTCGTAATGAGTGGAAGACTTGTGTTGAAAAATGGAAACAGGAAAGATAAACCAATCCGGCGTTTAAAGGATGGACAAACTGGGTACCAAAGAAAGAAGGACTTACAGATCAATGTCATTATGTGTCCCACAGTAATCGGATGGAGAGAGACTCAATGCATTTTTGTCCCAACACAAAATAAAATACCCACTGAGACATTTGTGTAATGATATTTTATTGTCATTTATGTGGAATCATGAGCCATAGCTGTTGCAGAGTTTGAAGAGGTTGGGAAGAGGCGAACGGAGAGCAATAAAACTGCAGACTAGATCCAGAAAGAGACAGGTTGGTCCCACTCCGTTACCTCTCTCATCAGCCTGGTCTATGTGCTGTGGTTTCATCTGAGTAAACAGTGGTGTTGGGGTCACCAGGACTGCTGGGTAATTGAGCCAGTGTGGGCTGCCCTGTCAAGCACATCGGCTAAAAATACATCGCCCACTGTCACCGGGCACCAAGTGGGGGGAAAATGATTGTTCCCTCTGTCAGAGCGCAGGACACTCACATCACCAGTGACCTTCCTCTTTTAAACCAGCTATCACAGGAGAAAAAAAAAAAGAGGGAAAAACAAACTTTTGCTCCAAAGTCCAAAACAACAATGCATCCTTTGATAATGAAACTGGAAATCAACAAGCACCGGATTAGCATGCTGTAACATGGAGCGCAAAATAAAGCATGTTTAGCCTGTCGTGAACGTGCAGTTCGATTAGGGCACATCAAGGCAATGAGGAGAATAAGGGAGAATACAGGCAGACAGAATAGAGCGAGTGTGTTGAAATATCCGAATGAGGGAAGACGCTCCTTGGAACGTGGAAAGGTTATTGATTTGTCCTGCAATCATTTCCTGCTCTTTGATATGCAAACGATCTAGTGTGAATTTACAGCAATCCTATCAGACTCATTTCACAGTTCTTAGCCCCTGCGTCTCTCTGGAGTCCTCCGCCTCATTAGGCCAATGTTCTCCATTACCAGCATAATTAAAATCTTTAGTAGCTTATCAAATTAAAAATATTTTTGCTGATCGTATTGAGATCTTCACCTCACAGTTATTTTCCACAACAGGAATAAATTAAGACTAAGCATTTTGCACACAATGTATTACAATCTGGTGCTTGAAAGGAGCACTTCTGGTATCTATAGAGCTGGTGATGAGAAACAGGGCGGGGGGAGGGCGGGGGGGGGATCCGGAGAATATAAACCCGAGTAGATAAGCATGTGCAAATCATCTTTCATTTGCCAGTGCTCATTTTGAGAATGGATTTAATTAATTGTAATGTTAAACGAGTGGTCTTGCCCATTTGCTCTGTGGTTAAACTCACCACATATCCAAGGGGCTTCTTCCGCCATGCTTAAAACATGTGGCTTATTTAAGCACAGATTTGAATCCCCATTACAAATGCACATATATTTTGATATTAGATTTTTCAGCGCTATTAAAATCGGGCTTGCTCGCACGCGCTGCGTTTTGACTGAAAACACGCGTAGCCACAGATTCTCGCCCATGAGGTTTAATCTTATTTTACATATCAGCTTTGTCCTCATTTGTGTCAAGTGAAAGCAGACTTCTCAGACACACCATAGATGGACACATACGTATTGTGTGCCAACAAAGGCTCTCTGCTGCGAGACACGGAAAGTGGGGTGCACAAACACTGCATTATCCTTCTTCATCCCGAGTCTGGCCCTGAGTGTCGGGATCGCTGTCACTCATTTGCTGAAAAAACACACACACACACGCTCTGCAGATGTGTTTTCAGCACGCAGAAAAATGTCTTCTGTCTTCAAGGGATTTTTTTTTTTTCAAAGGGCTGTGTGAGCTGCAGTGTGCTTGACTTGTTAAATGAGGTTTAAGTCTTCTGTGTCAATTGGAGGCGGTGCAGAGCTTTAAGTATTTTGCACATTAATGTGCTTTTGAGAATATTACCCCCAGGGTCCCGTTTCTCAAGAAAACAGGGGTGGGATGTTTTCTAGTGTCGCTATTGTAAACTTTTTGTTGTGTGTGTGTTCTGCACATCTCTGTTGTTGGGAGAAAATGACGGTGATTATTCAGATTTCATGCCTTGTCTGGATGTTAATTATTTACTCTGGGCATGAAATTTGCGTGAATGCCAGGGATTTGTGTATACAAACACGCTTCAGATCACAGAAAATGGGAGGGAGCGAAGAGAGGAGCGAGGGAGCTCTCAGTGCATTACCCTGTAGTGGAATATTTTCTAATTAATACTCGGCTTTGTTTACAGACGCTTTGATTTAATTAAGTGATGAAGAAGAGAGTTGGATTAGCTGTTAATTGATTTAATTATCCAATTTGTTTGTCTCAGGCATGATTCCGACAGAGCTGCAACAACTGTGGAAGGAGGTGACAAACGCTCACGTGAAGGAGGAGCACAACAACAGCAGCAGTAACAACGGCCACCGGGGCCTCGACCTGTCCTCCCCGGCACCGCCAAAGAACCCACTCCTCAACCAGCACGCCTCCACCAACGGCCAGTACATGAGTCACCACAAGAGAGAGGGGTAAGTCTCGTCTGCAGGGTGTTGTCAGATTGTTGTTGTTTTCTTTTATTTGCATGTGACTTGAAAGGTTTGTGCGATCTCACGATCAGGAAACGCTGTTTCTAACGTCAGACTTCTCTGTCATCTCGGTTTAAAGAAAACCTCGTGTTGTTTTATATACCACTTTAAATAACTCTTTATTTCCACATGGATTGAGTTGATGGAGAAATCCCTGTAGACTTGAACAGATTACTGTTAATTTATAGTTTGTAAGTATTCCTGAAGACCAGCACAGTTGCCTTTCTGTGTCACTGAGTACACCTGGGGATTACATAGAAACATCAGGGAGAAGTGTGCGTGTAGTTGAAAATTATGAGGGGGGGGTTCACTGTACTGACCTCCTTTTTTTTGTTTTTGTTTGTTTGGTTTTTACTAAGTTGTATTGTGAGAATTGCGGTTATGATTTCAGTTGCACTTCCTTGAGAACATTTTGATCACCAGGAAGTAAAAACGTTCCTTTGTGTATGGGGAACTTGAAGAATCATAAATGTGTGTTTGTTATGTTTATTTACTGTGTTACAAAATAAATAAACAAAACAAAAAACAGCAAGCTGTAATATGCTAGGAGAAGCGAACACTGGGTGTATAATATTTTCCAAACCACCATAAATCATCCCTGAAAGGCATGTGCTCTCTGAGCTGTGTGTATGTGTCTTTAAGGAAGGAATTAATTTGGCATCTTACACATTTGCTTGTTTTCTTGCACCAAAGCCTGATCTTTGAACTGCTAGTGAGGAGCCTCCAGGCACCATGAGCTCACTGCCTAACATCTGACTTGTGTTTCAGTGATCAAAACCTACGCGTCATTATGAAAGCAATGCCGATGAAAACATGTTTAGCACAGTAAACTAAGCAGGTCTTCGGAGGTGAAGAGGGGCTGCTTATGGGGAGGGATGTGGAGGATGGGTTACAGAGAGGATCTGAGTGACACCAAGGGAGTATATCATGATGTGCTGATAGAGAACAGTTATGTCTTTTCAAGTAGAGCTTTTGGTTCTATATAGATTAATGGCATACTACCTGCACAGACTCATCCTCTTTAGTGTCTTTCAAAGTTATCTTCCAGCACGGTGCAGGGGGGGAAAAAAGCGGGCATAAATTGTTCCTGCAGCTGACAGTATTCACAGGCTTCCACTCCTCCATCCAGCGTCTGGCTGGAGTGTCTGGTTTCTGTGTAGTTAAAGACGAATCACAGGGGAGGCTATCGACGTGTTGCTCACTCCGCCGCGCATTGTCGCAAGCGGAGCAAACAAGGTGAGCGTCGATGGCAGAAAAAGGCAAGAACCAGCCTCAGCTGAGGGCTCCATGAAACATCGGGGAAGACATAACGCAAGAGCTGGCAGCCCCTCTGCCTCGCGCTGACTGTCAGAGATTAAAGAAGTTGTCAGCAGCAGTTTAACACAAGCTTAAGTGAAGAAGGCAGCCTCGGTCTGAATATTCTCGCCGTATCTTAGATCTGTCAGAAAACCAGGCAGGTGATTTTCATCCACCCCATCTGTTCGAGAAAGTGGATTACCTACCCAGAGTTTTAACTGCACAATTACTAAAAAAAGATGACTGATAGCAAGCGAACACAAAACATTCCTTATTAAATGCTGAATGATGCTAATTTAGATTCACACAACCAATAATCCTTTCTTGTGTTAATTTTAAATCGCACAACTATCAAGAGCATTATGCCTCTCTTTTGATGATGCAGCCTCAATTCTAATCAGACTGCATGAGAAGAAAAATGAAATATTATTAAGTATGATTATTCTAAGCAAGGCTCTGAGAAAACGTCTGTGTTATAATCCAGGGATTTGAATAATCAGGTTGAAGATAATGGGCTGGGCCGGCCTGGGCGTAAATAGAGAGCATCCACTCATCCTCCCAGTGCTGAACTTAATGAACTTTTAATTGATGCGGTTTTGCAAGTCCTTTTGTCATGCAACAGAAACAAGCCTCTCTGCTGATGGGCCTGTTTTCCCGACTGGCTTCAGATTGGTTTACAGCAGGCCCTAAGTACCATGTAGTTAGTTTCATGTGTCATATAAAATCTGCCTAGGCACAACGACGCCTGCAACTAAAACCTTAAGTGCATCCACAGGAATCACTCACCGGCTTTGCACTTCCGTCTTAAGGAAGGAGGAGAAATTCAATCACTGCTGGCTTGACACACCGAAGATGAGGCACGTGTTCCTGCTTTTAGTTGTTTGAAAGAACACTCTGGCAAGGCAGGCTGGGATTTTTTGTTTGTCTGAATAACATCCCTGATATGACCAGATCCTGAGTCACTCAATCTGTCAGCCCACGTTGTTTCCCAGCCCAGGAACTGTTATGCACAGATAGAGATATACCCCTGTGAGTCAGGTCATCTTTATTCAATGATTTGCTTATTCAAATCAAATGTGCATGATCTGTATCTGACACAAATTCCCAACACATTGCTGCATCAGCTTTATAAAGTGGGAGGGGGGTCGGGAGCATCCTCACAAAGCACTTGGCCCACTTTACTTCCCAACAACCATCAGTAACCACAGCTCTGGGACTGTAACACAGCAATCTGTTAAGGAGATAAATAATCAGATTTGGCACAGCACTCCCATCTCTCTCTTGCCTTTCATTTGTCTTACACCAGAAGAAACTGATAATTAAATCATTTAGGTTAAAGCATGCAGTGGCACCGAGAAGACGGAAGGAAAGGAACCTGGAAAGTGAAAAGAGGGGAGGAGGGTAGCGGGTGTGAATCAGGGATGGACACAAGGCGATAGGCTAGCGCTAGAGCTGGGGATGAATGTAGCGATTGGCTTCAGACGCTGCCACCTAGCATGGCGGGCATCAATCTCCCCACGTTTGCTGAGAGATTGAGTCCACCAGGACAGAATCTCAACCGTGGATCTCCACTTGTTTATGGCCCAAAGCATCTCATCAAAATAAGTGAGCTGGAAAACAACTGGCTAGCAGCTGTCAAAATCACCTTTGTGTGCGCTTGTGCCTGTCTGTCTACACATAAACAGGGTGCAACACCTGGAAGGTTAACACACTGTCTGGCCGGGTCTGTAGGCGCTTTAATGTTCCTTCTCCTCTAAAGAAGCTGATGACATGGTTTTCCTCATCGCTCTTACGAAATCATTAGTGTTCTCCTCCCCCCGGCTGGCTGACAATAATAACATCCTGACAAACCTGTCGTGAGTCAAATTTAACGCAACATGGGAAGCTGCGTTTTTTTTCGCCCTCCCCTGAACATGTTCTCAAATGGGAGAAAACCCCATGAATACTTCTCTCTTCTCCTATTACACTAATGTAGCTCATTTGGTGTAAATTCTGTCATTTACTAGTGTTTAGCCATCCACCGTTTAAGAGGGCTCTTCTGCCGCCAGCCCCTCATAGCGCTTTGTGCTCACTGATTCCCAGTGCACTCCACATTTCAATATCTTATTAATACAGAATTAACCAACAAGCCTCCTGCAAAGAATTAAAAAAGGATCCCTTTAAATTAAAAGCCAGTGTTACCTTCACCAGTCTGCACATTTCCTTGTTAAAAACTCATTATAATAGGTCTTCCGTCATCTATTTATTAGCTGTATCAAAACAGAGGTCTTAATGTGAATGCATAATTCATAATTGAATAAGAAAATTCCGACTTTTGAAAAAGGGAGGAGGGAAAAAAAAGCTGCTAACCACATTCATGAATGCTTGACTGCTCCCTAATTGCAATGCAATTATCACATGTTATGAACAATGTGAACTCTTAAGCAAGTAATTATAACACAAGGAAACCTGTGACGACCTTTAAAATTTCCTACTCGAGGTACAGTTTTACTAACATTGATACAAATGAGATTTTAATCTGAACATCAGATATTTTTTTTGTTTTAATCCTGCAAAATTGGCACGCCGCGCTTCGGTTTCCTTTTTACTCGTTCCTTTTGCGTACATTTTGAAATCAAAGCAAATCGATCATTGCCAAGAAATGCAAAATGCCAGTACATTTATTTTTCCATTCCTGTCCCTAAAAGAAGCCAGTAAAGTTGAAGAGTTAGACGTTATTATCTCTGATCGAAATTGCGCACGTGAATGGAGTTATTCCCATGTGACAGCACAACAGAGTCTAGCGCAGTGACTCTCCTGATCCATCTCGTTGTCTTGGAGAGCGAGGCTCACACTGGAGGAGGAGAAGCAGCAGCATTGTGCTCGTGAGCCGCCAGAAGCACAGGTGGTAGCGATATAGGCCAGTCCCCCAGGCTCTTGTAGCTGAAAGTTGTGTGCCTTGTATAGTGCCTGTGTCCATATGGCTGCCTGTCTTGCTCTCTTAGCAGACACTGCCTCTATACAGACCGCTTTCTCTTAGCACTGATTGTGGTTAGCTGTGCTTCCGTGCCTCTCACCATATGGAAGATGTTTCAGAGTTTGTTTTTCAGGGATGTTACTGCTATTTAGACTGATTGTACCATGCCATACGCTCCCCATAGATGCGTGCTTGTCAGCCCTTGGTGACACAGATTGGTCAGTAGATAAATTGATACCAGGCGGGGTTGTTTACAATACGTGCGTGGTGTGAAAGTAGGGGTTTTAATATCATGGTACAGGCTCCTCCAGGTGGGCTCTGTGACATGATGCAGCAGGCGGCACAGGAAAAACAGCAACTCAGGGAGCCCCCCCTAGCAGTCTAGATCAAAGTGAACCGCAGCACGGCTCTGGGAAACTGAATAAATACACACTGATTTGATTGTGATTTCACAACAAGAGTCCCTTCCTTTAAGAGCAGAGCAAGCCAGGATCACACAGGTACAGTGATTCCACACAGCCCAAGGGTCACAGATACAGTAGAAGTCAAAAGTTTTCATGTAGAAACAAGATACAGTACAACCAAGAAAGTAGTAACCGGGCTTCGTCTGAACCGGAGAGAACGGGTTCTTTGACCTGTCGTCAAGTTACGTGACTGCAGGCCTGTCTTTACTAAAATCGTTCTCGCTGAATCTCTTTCCCAGATCTACGCTAGAAGAGCCTTCCCCTCACAGTCACCCACTGTACGGCCATGGCGTTTGCAAGTGGCCCGGTTGCGAGGCAGTGTTTGATGATTTCCAGTCATTCCTCAAGTAAGTAAAAGTCATAGTCAGAGGTACTTTTCTATCACAGTTTGTTTGTCCTCTTGTTGGGTCGATTACACTTATTTTTTTTCTTTTCCTGACCCCCGGCGACTCAAAAGCACTGCAGGTGCAGCTGGCTGTTATTCTCGAGTCTGGGTTGGGCCTCTCTTGACAAGGGTACCGTGGGGTCTCCTTCTGGGAACGGCATGGGCCTCTAATTCCTGTGATAAGCGCAGTTCCCATGGTGACAGGGGCCATTTTTCCCAAACAAACAACGGGAGGATGTTTATCTGTGGCAGCTCACACTTTGGGCGCTCTGCATGTTTGCCCTTGTCACCGGACAGGAGAATTGGTGTATATGTCTTAGACTACCTTGCTCAGCTTTTTCTGTCCTTCTCCTGGGAGTGTGTTTGTTTTCTCTCCTGTCTCGTGTTTTACTTCTGTGACTTTTTGGTTTACATTCTTGTTTAGTTCAACAAAGCCCACGTCTCACCTGCGTGTTAAATCTAACCATGTGTACAGTAACTAAAGAGCCCCAGCTAAGTGTTTAGCATTTTTCCAATGTGCGCTCCATGACAGGTTTGACTCTGTCCAGCCTGAAACGGGCCATTGTTTTGCTCCCCGATGCCCGATTTGAGTCCGACCCCTGGTTTACTAATCAACGCTGTGTGCAGTGCGCTCTAGGTAATCCAACACATAACAGCGCCATGGTTACAGAGAGGATGAAAACATCTGCGTTGTGGCAGCAGATCAATGGCTCACTGTCACCCCGGATTAGTCGCACTTTAAACAAGATATGACACAATTCCATTATCCTAAAACAAGCACTCAGCGAACACACACTTTCCCGAGAGATGCAGGAGAGAAAGGTGCTGCGTAGGATCGCCTCGCAGGCTGCTGAAAGTTTTGACTCTCTTTGTCAACATTTTGAATCCTCTTTTGATTGTTTACGTGAATCCGCTTTGAGCCAGCGTGCGTTTGAAAGGCTTATCACGCCACATTGTATATCACAGTTTCTGTGTGGCTAAAAAAAAAAAGCAGTTATGTAGTTTTAGTTCAATTTAGAAAAACATCCTGGGACAGGCAATTATTAAACCGAGCATTGCACACACACTTTCACACATGCACTTGCATATTTCAGCTTTGGGAGTGCCCGCTTAAATCTATCACTATTTATTGTATTCTGACATTGCCTCACCCTTTGTTTATAGAACAGAGGAGAATTAAATTCAGTGCGCCCGGTAGAGCTCTGCCTTAAAAAGTCTCTAAGTGCACTCAGCTATGTTTTTACAAGTGTTTTTATCATGGCAACATCTTGTTTACTTTAGTTGCCTGCTCAAACTGCTTGGAACATGTTAAGAAAACATTTGGGGAGAGTCTCCACAAAGCTGCCTTTGTTTAACAGCAGGCAAGAGTGTGAGCAGCTCACCAAGGTGTTAACTCTCAAACCCTTAAGCACTTCCACATGAAACCCAGCAACTGATACTGCAGGCCTCTGAGAAGAATCAAAAATAAAAACAAAGAATACTTCGGGCATTAGAGGAGGAGAAAGAAAAAAAAAAGAGAAGTCGTCGTCTCCGTAGGTTGAAAATATATGTGAGGACAGATGTGTGTCTGTCTGCGAGTGTGCAGTCGGCAGAACACAGTGTACTGTGCACCAGAGAGAAAGAAAGGTGAGGAGCACTCTAACGTCAACCAGATTTCAGCTCCACATGCCAACAGTAACAGCTAACACGGGACTGAAATGTTGTTTTAAACTCTGTGTGTATTTATTTTATCTTTTAAAGAAAACATTACATACCTACACACACTATCTTGATAAATACAAAACACCCAAATCCCTGTTCCTGTTTTCGAAATCAGCACGCAGAAGGGCGGGGTTGGGGTTACAGCAGAGCCTGATGTTTTTACAAGGGTCAGGACCCTTCTTTTCAGTGTCCAGTCAGAGGTCAGAGCCAGCGAAACACTCCAGTGCCCTCTAGTGCTGCACTGTCTGTCTGCTCAGACCTCAAAATCTCATCTCTCGCACGTCGCCACAATGTCGTGACTGTTTTATAAGATGTGTGGCCTTGCAGCTCTGCAAACCTTACAGACAGATAAAACATATAACAAAGGGAGTAAAATACCTTCTCTAAATAAAAAGTGTGTTGAACTGCAATCTATAGGAAAGCTATTATTTTTTTTAAACGTAAAAAAAAACTATGCTTTTTAAATGTAATTGTCACTGTACAGATGTGTGCTTGTAATTTATTAAATTCCACCCAGCGGTGGAGAAGATAAACCTTCCTCAGCTGCGGCTCCAGTCTGTATAATTAGAAACTGTAACCGAAAAATAAATAAATAAAAAATTAAATCAGCCAAACTATCCGATATATGAAAAGCCGACTGTGGGAATATCTATTTAACTTGTTTTATTGTGGCAATTTACATTAAGCTCTGTCATCCTGCCAGAGAGCTTTTAAAAGCGGCTTCATTTGAAGTCCAGAAAGTGACACATGCCAACGTTCATAGTCTCTCTCGATGTCAATTCCCCCGTATCCCCTGCTCCCGTGTCCAGACACTCCTCTCAAGGCTGCATTAGGGCCATTTGAATATTTCATTTCCTATTAATTATGCACTGTGACTCTCCATGTCATTAGAAGAAATAAAGTGGAATGTAACAAAGGATGAAAAGAAGCAGGGCACATGTCTCCTATGAACACAGAAATTCCAAAGCTGCTCACGTAGGCCAGCCTTCATTGAAAATTCAGCCTGTGCCAGTTAAATTGGAGTTGAAACGTCTTTACCTATTATTTTCTCCTTTGAAATTTAGTAAGATGTCCTGAAATGTTTACCAGTTTCATTTCCCGACCTACTTAATTAAATTGGCATTTATTTGACTCAAACAAATGGAAAGCCCAGAGAGGCCTGATTTCTCAAAAAAGGGGGTTATTGCCCTCCCCCCTGTTTTTTTAAATATGGCTTTTTAATTTCCTTTTTTTTGCCACAATAATTAACTTCAAGTGCTGAAGGTATATCACAGTCATTTAAAAAAAAATATATACATATATATCAAAACACAATAGGAAGATGTGAATGTGGTGGAAGGAGCCTGCGTCGCCTGTGAAGATTTAAATCATTCACCTCAAGGTTGAAAACACCACAGCATAACAGAAGCCTTCATATTTCAAGCAGGGCCCTATCAATTTTACCTTCCTTTTACATGTCTGTTTTCTGAGCGTAAATGTGCTGTTTTATGCCCAAATGTGTTGTCTGCACACGGAGCAGGGGCATCACGGCAATTTACCAGGCTATCGTACCGCCGGCGCTGCGCCGTCACAGGTTGATTCTGGCTATTTTTGATTTGCAGTAAATGACAGAAAAAAGTGCAAATGAAAAGGCAGGCGCACCTTTCTCCCATCTGCCGGCGCCACTTTGTGCACACGCAGACACGCCTGGTGACAGTGACCTACATGGTCACCGAAAATGTGATATAATTTATGATATATATAATATATTGGATCCATTAGCGAGCATAATGAAGTAGTGAAATGAAAGGGTATTTGTGAAATCAGTTCAAACATCCTGCTTGGATTATGATTAAATGATTAATGAAATGCCCCTGCATAAGCATTTTCAAACAGTAATTCATGCGGCAGCTGATAAAATTCCTCCAATCATATTTCCTTCACTCATGAACCTTATCTCCACCATTTTATATAAATCACGGAAAAAACCCTGTCTGCTACCCGGCGAGCTACTTATTTAGATTAGTTATAAACGTACAGGAAAAGAGAACATCTTCCCCTGTATAAAATAATCACGCATAATTATATCCATAATTCATCTTTGTGACAGATCCCATCTCCTTGTCCTGTCCTCTGCATTTGGTCTGGTCTTTCTTTCCTTTTTCTTTTTCTTTTTTTTTTTTTTTTTTTTTTTTTTTTTTTTTTTTTTTTTTTTTTTTTTTTTTTATATCACC
>VUQR01008135.1:2942-16603 GCA_015108515.1 Hemichromis elongatus | reverse complement strand
TGCTAATCCACGTGTTAATCCCTGAGCGAACAGGAAAGGGAAATGGATTTTGAAATGCAGTTTATTAAAGTGGAATTTGAAAATGTTTTTTGAAATGAAGACTTAAAAATCAGTTTATTAAATTGGAATTCAAAAATGAATTTACAAATGCAGATTTTATTTTACAATTCATTAATTAAGCACAGAAATTTTTATTTCGACGCGTGTGGCTCTTGTGGTCCTCCATAGTTTCTTCTGACACTTTTCACATATGTTCCTTTTATCACACTTCTTAGAATAATGTCCCCCCCCTATAAAAATCCAAAACACAGCCTTTCTGCTTGTTCAAACTTGATACGATCCTGGACTGATTTTTCTGTGAATTTGAAGCATTTATCCAGTGTGTGACCATTTCTTTTGCAGTAAAGGCAGGTTACAGTATTTATGTGACTTGAGTCGGTTAAGTGACTTGAAGTTGTCGTTGGCTTGAATGACTTGGCTGCATGAGTGTTTTGGTTTTCTCATTTCCAAACCTTTTAGTGCTTGCATTGAAGATATGGGATCGCATGCAATACAAAATCTGTAAACATGTGAAATGATGGATACTCTCCTTTAAGGGTTTTTCTTATTTTTATAGCTGTGTGATTCCATCTTGTCGTCAACCAGTCTGGAAGTTTCAGCAAGAGTTTCTGAATTTCCGTACAATCATTGAGAACCTCTAATGTCTTTATGTGTGGCATCGCCACTTCACAACTTCTAAGGAAGTCAGCAAACTCTCTCAACTCACTTCCATCCTTGGAGCTTATTTTAGGCCAACTGTGAAGTTTGTCTCTAAAGCATTTTCCTATAGTGAACAGATCTCCAAAAAGCCTTTCCAGCACTTCCCAAGCTGCATCATACGCTTCATCTGTGCCCACTAAGAGAAATCCTTCAACCACTTTCTTTGCAGGTCCACCAATGTACTTCCTGAGATAATTGTCTTTTGTTCTTATTTTTTTCTTTCAATCAGGGTTTCAAATGACAACTGCCAGTCCTTGAACTTTAAAGGGTCACCAGTGAACAGTGCAGGTTCTGGAGTTAGAAGACGATTAGCACTTATTGCGTCTGCTAGTATACCAATTAGATCCAAATTTGGTTGTGGGTAAGTTGCAGAAGCGGTATTTCATGTCGCTTGAGGGATAAATGGTGGACTTGATGTGTCGAGTGCTTGGCCTGTGGTGGCTGTAGGTTGTACTCCAGGATTTCTTTTGGCTTGGTTTATGACTGTAGGAGTATGTGAATGTAACGGACCACGGCAGACCCGACGACACGTTCACAGTTTCAAACATACTTTTATTTACTACACACGCAGACACGGTTACCGTACACAGTGAGCGGCAGCTCTCCCGCTGCCCGCTCCACATAACACCCAACAACCCCCAACAGGACCCGGTGCAGATAATTAAGGCGGCGGGCATGATTGCGGATGCCGTGCAGGTGCGGCCGCCTCGCTGCACGGCACCGCAGGCCACGCCTCCGCCACATAACTTTATCTATTTCTTTTGAAATTTCCTCCATTGTGGAACTAATAAAGGATTATCTTCTCTCTTGCTAGTTTGTAATGTTAGAGTCATAGTGTCATGGATACAAAACAACACAACTAAATTAAAAAACATAAACGGCATGTCTAAGTTTTAAACATATACCAGGAATGACTAATGATTATTATGCTCTCCTGACACAGCAGATGGTAAATGGACTGATTCTTAAAAAGCTTAAAAATTTCTACTCTACCTCAGTACTCAAAGCACTTTATATAACTTGCTGATTCACCCGGTAACTCCTGTACTTTGCTGTTTGTGTAAGTGCTGTGTATCATTCACACATATTCATACTCAGGATAAATGGATGCTTTAGAGCAGCGGTCCCCAACCCCCGGGCCAGGGACCGGTGCCGGTCTGTTAGTCGTTTGGTACCGGGCCGCGAGAGTTGAGGCTCGGGTGTGAAATTTTTGGTTTTCAGGGTTTTTATTGGTTTTTATCGTTATTATTTATTGTTTTTATCGTTGACTCTGTTTTCCTGGGTCTGTTCCCGTGTGTTATGAATAAATTTTCTTTTTTTGGTACCGTACTGGTTTTATTTTGTTGTGTTTATCCGTGACACCTTAAAGGCCGGTCCGTGAAAATATTGTCGGACATAAACCGGTCCGTGGCGCAAAAAAGGTTGGGGACCGCTGATCTAGAGAGAAGCTTGGGTTAGTATCTTCCTAAAGGATTTTTGGCATGCAGACTGGAGTGGCCATGATTGAACCACCAACCTACTGATTAGTAAATGACCTGCGCTACCCCCTGAGCCACAGCCACCGCCTCAGAGCTAGTGACATACCTGATGTGTTCAAAAGCAGGTGTCCCACAACAGAATCAGCCAGTGGGGTGTAAACCTTCCTCAATCTATTATGGAGCAGGACAATGAGTAATTCATCTAAACTAACATCACGAAAAGCTTCTCATGTGATTGAAAGAAATGCTGAGTAAAGTTCCTAATGAAGCTTGTTTTGCACACATGCTAAGCTATGACTGGGCAATTTCTTTTTTTAGTGGTTTTCTTTAGGGGCTTCAAGTCAATGCATAAAGGCCACCGTGTGTTTTAATTATATGTTTTGTTCTGGTGGGTGTTTCTGAATATGATATAACCCATGACCTGTAAATCAGGAGAAGAAGCTGTCAGAGGAAATCAGTATGCAGCCATGGCTGCTTCATTCTTTCAAACTTGATGCAAAAAGTGTCTGAAGCTGTAGAAGGTGGTTAGATTTAACAACAGCTACCCTTGACTGTGTTTTCAAATAGTTCTCAGACTGTCCCCTTTGAGAAATTTGAAGTCAGTCTTTCAACTCTGTTGTGTTAAGTTAAAATTGTAAATGGATGGTAGACAGACTGGTTTTTATTTGGTGCTTCTCTACTTAAGCATTCAGACTGCTTTGATGTGGAAATGTGCAAACAAAGAGAGAAGATGCATCCTAATTTATTGCTCAGAGGCTTTAAGTTGTTGAGAGCAGAATGCATTAAAGAAAGGCATCACCAGGGGTTTGTCAGGGTTACCTTTCTGGTTAATCTAGCACACTATCTGTAGACAACAATGAACAGTTACAACCCAATACCATTACAATTTAAAGGCTAGCAAAAATTTATATCAGTGTTCGTTTGCATTGTTAATTAACAATAAACCAAAAACTTTTCATGTCCGCACTTTCTGGGACTTTTTTTCTAATCCACTGTGAACTTTTGTGTTTCTCATGGCAGAATTTCAAACTGTTTTATTGGATTTAACTACAAAAGCTGTGAAAATCCAAATTACATTTAAAAAGGCAGTTTTTCAAAAAAACTTGACGATTTCTTTACGAGCGCTCCAATATTGACTTCTCGATGGAAGAAATGATTTGGGGATTTTGGGGGTTTTACAATAAGAATGAGGCCATTTCTGCTCACAACTCTCAATTTAAACAAAACTTCGCAAATATTCACAATGCCCGATTTAGATGCACCACAGCTCCTATATCTTTTTTTCATTTGAGCTCTTTTGTGAACTAAATCCAACATAACCTTTGTTTACTTTCATGCCACAATCATCTAATAAAAATGAACTTCTGTTTTCTTTCCACAGCTGGATATTTCATTTTGAACTATCCGGTGTGTAGATCAGGAATGCTGCCTTACATTGCACTGGTGGATGCTGCTGTAATCCTCAGGATGCTGAGCAGAGCCCATCATGGGATTTCATGCCTCCTTCCTTCAGCTCCTCATTTCCTCACCTTCTCCTTCACTCACCCCCTCTCTTTATTCACGGCTCCCCCCGACCTTCCTACCCAGAGTGCTTCCTCCTCCCCATTTCCATTGGAAAGTAGCTGTGATGAGCTTTAGCTTGTTGAGGGTCAGGCTAATCACTAAAACAAGTAAACAAGTGGAAAGGTGAACAGAGAGCAGCGCAATCAATAGTGGGTCCTTGGTTGATTGGTGTGGTCATAGCGAGTGCACGCACACACAAACACACGTACACAAGAAGGTGATAGAGGTCAATGTGAACAAGACAATGAGGAGGTGGGATCAGCATTAAATGGCGGTTGCTTGACATTAACAAACGAACCGAAATCTCTCAAAGTAGGTCTGCACCTCCCGTGACCTCAATTTTTCATTTCCCCAGCTGACACACACATGCATGAGCACCGACCTGACTACACACAGATGAGCATTTGTTACTCTTGCTGTTTTTCAGATACCCAACTTGAGCGTACCACCATGCATGCACAGTTATTAGCAGTTTGTCTCCATTAGGGAATACAGATGCTACTGCAGTGCATTTTGCCTACTTTACTTGATCAGTTAATAGCACTAATTTCCCAGAAAGAGTCTCCACCTGGCTTCCATGCCACTCCATCAGCGTCTAATTAAAAGCAAAGCATCAACACCAGCACTTTGGTGATCTGCAGCTCTCGTGTGTAAAACTCTGAACATTTGAAGAAGCAGAAGGTTTTTTTTTTACTACCAGAACACTGGCAACTGTCTATGGTTGTGGTTGGGGTACAAGTAGTAGATCGATGGTTGGATGAAAACATGTGACCAAGAAATTCTGACTCATTGCTCTTGGTCTTTCATCAGCAACCTGTCATGGGCTAGGTTTAGGATTTGACCAAATGCTAAGTAAAGATTGAAAAAATTACCTTTAACATAAAGTGATGGTGCCACCTGCTGCCTTCCATTCAAATGGGTGGATGGATAGATGGATGGATGGATGGATGGATCACCTATTATTCAACAGCAACGTGTCAAGTGTTAGGGATGGGTTTTGGTTTTGCTGAAAGGACAACCGTGAGAGATTCTTGTCACAGAGCATTGCAGAGATGAGTGGGGGTGTCTCAGAGCCATAACTTCCCCCTTTTTTAAATAAATCCTCTGGTGTGTCTCACCTGCAGACGAGGCTGCTTTTTCAAGGTCACCTCGCAACAAATCAGAGCATCATCATTACTTTTGTCGGCCCTCTGCCGTTCCCATAGCAACCCTGCGGAGCTGACAGATGAGAGGCGCGGGAGTGGGCCTCCCACATAGTTGGAAAAAGACACACAAACATGCACATGAAGGCATTAAGACAAATGCACATACGCAAGCCCACATGCACGCATAATTACGTCTGGGGAAACATACGCTGCATTGTTTAAAATAAATCAGGCATCAGAGGCGAGGTGTTGGAGTGAGATTGTCGTACACAAATAGGCCATTACGGTAAAAGTGGAACACGAGGAGTCTCCTATGAAAAACAGAGCGTTCTGTCTCTGTTCCACGCTCTCCGTCGCTCTCTCTGTGGGCAGGCCGTGTGCGTCTCGATGCTCGTTATCAGAACAAACAGAGATGAGGGTGGAAGAATGGGGGACACGCCATGTACCAGAGAGGGAGGATGAAAGAGTGAAAAACGAGCCAAAGTCAACACCAGGCAGGGAAACGCCGGGGAATAGTTTCTATCGGCACGCACCTACTTCCAGAAAGAGCTTTACCATTTTAACGCATGAAAGGCATCACCACAACACACCAAACATTCAGCCTATGAGAAAAAAAACATTAATTTCACTTGATATCAGATGTACATTGCCCTGAGGGGACTAAGAAATAAAAAGGAATGAGAGACCATCCGACAGCTGCAATAGGCTTGTAATGAATAAGGCATTGCATCAGAACTGGAAAGAGGGTGAAATCTCCTTCTTGTCAGCTTGCTGCGAGACAAGGGATGTATCATTACCAACTCTGTCTTTTTATGTCCTTGGAAGTGTGAATCCACAGTGTAACGAGTGGTGAAACATCCCAATAAATCTAGCAGGCACAGAGCTGAGAGAATCAGCACAATAAAATCCAAATATCAGCTTTGTCCCCAGGGCTGAGGACTTAGTGAGGTTTTGGTGTTCAGATAAGGTAATCACGATCGGATTTCTGCACACGCGTATGTGTATGCTAAAAAAAATAATTGTGTCCTTAAAGAATCAGAGTTTGGGCTTGCGATGAAGCAGAACAATGAATGCAATTTTTAATGCAAAACTCAGTTCATTTGTTTTTTCACAAATATTCTTTTTCAGTTCTGAATGTGAAACCAGTGCAGAAGCTTCTTAAAGCTGTGTTCAGATTTTAATAGACCTTAAAATGCTAGTGTTTAGTAGGTTCGTTTCCTCCTTCACCATTTGAGCTTAGTGTTTAATGCTATGTTAAACAGCGGTAGTATTATAAAACTTCCATAAGGAGGATCGATAATCACTCCTCATCCCTGTTTCCGGGTTGTTCAGCTGTGAGTCTGTTCTTTGCAATCACTTCCACTTTCCCACGCTGTTGACCATTGATCATTGCTCGATTCCAATCGTAATCTTTCTTACCTTTTTGAGCCAATCAGCCTCCATCCTGTGCACTTTAAATCTCACTGCTCTTCTCTCATTCTGCCTTTCAGACTTGCATTCATGCAACCCCCCTCCTCACCATCTCTGCCGCACCCTGGTGACTCAGAGATCCTTCCAAGCCTCCATCTTCATCATCACCCCCACCAGCATCTAGACTCCCAGGTTTTCCGTCCCAAATCCCGTCACTGTCGAGATTTAGTTCTGCCATGATGGGTAATCGGAGTCTAATCGCCAAACAGTTCAACTGCATTATGTATGTAAATAAGTCATGTTTAGTTCTTCCAAGAAGTGACTGTATTTGGTTATAAAGTCTTATAAAGTTCAAGTACGGTAACTGCACGAGACAAAAAGTGTTCACCAATATTATGTATTCTGAAAGCAACATGAGAACAGGAGACAGAAGATCCTGACTCTGACTTTGTCTAAGGACCAGGAGTGTTGGCTAAATGTTCAGTTGCTGCTAAAGTGTTTTAGTCTGGATCACCAGCTGGCAATGCTGGTCCTGCTAGAAATAGATGGAATTAAGTGCAACATTTTCCAATTAATTCTCTGCCTTATGAAGCTCATATTACTCCTCACATCCAAAACTTTGCTTCATGCAAATGAAAAAAGCAATCACCAAGTAATTTTATGCTGTATGCTAATTCAATTCAGTTCAATTTTCTTTATATAGCACAACAACAGTAGTTTCCATGAGCTATTATTCTAATAAATATCAATGTAAATATATAGTATTGGTGTGGATAAATTATAAGATATTTTTATATGTATACTTTTATATGTTAAGACATAACATGCACACAAACACAATCAGTGTGTCTTTGTTTTGTCAAAGAAGAGGCTGTGGAGCAGTGCGCATAACAGCTTTCAATTTGTGCATTTCAGTCACGTTTTGATTAAATCTCCCTCCATGACTCCAGACAACTTTAGTTTTTGACCTTCAGCTTCACAGATGAAGAACGATTTGCAGCCCATCGTCTTATCCTTGGCTGGAAACGGGCCCCTGCCATGCTGTGATACAGTCACCCATCGAGCTCCCTTATCTCCCAGGGGAAACACCCTCTGCCCCGATGTCTGGATATCTACGTAGCAACACTGTCTGCTCCAAATCCCAAGTGGCTGACAAAGCCTGCGGAGAACTCAGACAGCGGGGCTGGAATCAAAATTCTGATAACGGTCAAAGAGCCTCAGGATGTGATAGACACACACAAACGCGTACAGTTGATCAGAGGTTGGATAAAAGTAAGTTAATTACATCAACACAAAAGAGAGATGGCCGTATTGGTATTTGTTTATCTGAGTCACCACAACTTCAACTTCAATCCAGCGGATCTGTTTCAAAGTGACGATCTGATGTCTGAGGCAGTCGCAGTACTGCAAGCTGCCATTGGGTGTCTCTGCTCCACCAGTAACACCATCAGAATGTCAGTGCTGCTGAGGTTTTCTACTCGCCGCTCCTAATACGCCTGAGGAACAGGTGAATGAGAACACGCAGATCTTGCTTTGATTTATTCTTCTTTTCTATGTTTGTGTCTAGTCAGGTGTAAAAGTGTAAAAACAACAAGCAAAAGATCCCCCAGTTTGATCCTAGGAGGAGACATAAATCCCTTGGTGGTCGTGTCAGGAAGGGCATCTGCTGCAAAACATCTGCCTAATCAAATGGCAGATGACAAGGAGTCAGCAGGTGACCCCTTTTCACAAGGGGTCACCTGCTGTGGTGACCCCTTGTGACAAGGCAGCATGCTTCCCTATCATCAAGGCTCCTGAACATTTTTCCACCCTACGGTATGTGTTTTTGTACATCTTACTTTGCTTATCTATTGCTAGGATGAAGATATATACATGGCAAGGCTACATAGAACTGTTACATGATTGTATGGTAATTCTTTCAATATCTTAAAGCTAACTGCTACACTCTTTGCCCTACATCAGTGTCTTGGTTCACGCACAGTGCTCTCACGAAAGATGCTCCAGGTTTTATAGAAAAACATTGTGCCCTTCACCAACCAACAACCGCGAACCAGGGTGAAGGTAGCTATCAGCTGGTCTTGTACTGGACGATGTAGCAGCTAAGGAGCCAAATATTTTCTTTAAGTTTAGTGATGATTGAAACACATCTGCAGACATCTGTGGAGTTCGTTGACTACCACACTCCAGGGATTCAAGATGAAGAACACACTGTGCCAATGACCTGCAGTTCCTCTAATGGCCACTTGAGATTGGCCGTACATGTTAGTCAGTCCTTGCAGATGCCCATGTCAAAATACCCAAATGACAAGTAGTTGGATTTAAAAAAAATTCTGGGCATAAATTCAGTTGACCTGGTTGAGGAGGCGATCATATGCTGCAAGGCTTAATATAGCAACCTGGGTTTGATTCGGACCCAGGGGCGTTTGCTGTGTGTCTTCCATCACTGTCCTGTCTGAAAAATCTTTACTGTCTATCAAATAAAAGTAAAAATGTCCCCAAAAATAATGTTTAAAAAAAGAGTTCTGACTTCTATAGATATGTCCTCCCTTCATAACAATGGTAGGATGGGAGAATTTTTAAAACTCATTCATCTGCATGCTGGTTTCACAGCTTTGGGGAAACCAGAGCGCGACACAAACATGGCTCCCCTGCTCCACGCTTCAGGTCTTCAGTTCCAAACAGAATAGTTTATTTCTGTTTAAAGGCAGAAAACATCAGGGTGGGTACAGCCAAACAACAAACAAAAGACTGTAGAAGGGAAACACATCTTACCTTAACTACCGACGTTACCTAACTTATCCAAGGCTAGAAGTTGGAATGTGGCTACGTAAAATGACAACTGTGCCAACACGGGCAGCTATAGCCTTACCTTCACTAATTCACCTACGTGGACATCTATAATTCAGAATGTGCAGAAGGAAACAACCCAACCTTTCAGTTACTTTTACTTTTGTACGTTTTGACCACCAACCTGTGTGGTCAAAATAAAAAAACAGAGTGAGGAAAACTTGGCATTTTTGCTTCTTCCCCATAAAAACTGTACACTGTACCATACTTCATGTTATTCACCAGTGTCAGTTATTCAGCTACCTACTACTGTATCAAACGGTAGCAAATCCCTGCAGATATAAGGCAGATACTTTTCTACATTTGTAAAAGTTCCCAAAGCTGTTGTTTTTCTTGTGACAGTCATAAAAAAATAAAGAACACAAAGATATCATCTATACGTGAGCATTCTCAGCACAACATTTTGTTAAGCAGCAGACATCATCAGGTTCTTTATGGAGTTCCATTAAAGGCAGTTGGTGAATAAAATACCCAAATACTTTGAAGCCAAACACTCTGCAGCCAAATGACTGCGCTGTGGGTCCATAACTCCAGTATTTACTTCATTATCCTCTATGCAATCCTCATTTGTGATTCTCATGTTGCCCTAAAGTGATTTAGAGGAAGAATTTCGCAGCACCCCAGTGCGTAAGATCTGTGTGCAACTTGTGGCAGATTCACGTATGTTTGGGTTAAAAATGTCTCTGCAGTTCATGAACTTTACTTTTTTAGTTATTTGGAAAGTGAGCGAAAACAAATGGAAAACAGAACAGATTTGGTCATAAGCAGCTTCATAGTTCTCCTAAAGCTTCATGGCTGTCTCTAGTAGCTTGGACATGGTTTAGTTTTACTAAAACACGATCCAGTCCTTGATCTGTACTCAGAAATGGACCTGGGGCTACAGCATTTACTATCAGAATGTGATTTTAAATTAAAGTTTCTGGGGTTTTTTTGTTTTTTTTTAGCTGTGTAGGTATATTTGGTACTGCCTTGTGTCTGGCTGCTTATACATGGACTAGCTGTGTAATCAGTCAGATTTGTAGGAGGTGATCATAACCGAAAAGCTGAAAACAACACTATTCTGTACAATTTACGGTATTTTTTGTGTGTTTTAGTTTTGTGTGGTACATGTTGTATTATGTTATCATGTCATAGTGTTACATGATTATTAGGAGGTGGTGGCATTCAGACAAATATCTGCTAATTTGTCTTAATGCTGCTAATGAATCAGTCACATTAGGTCATCAACCTCCTTGTAATTACCAGAAAAACGTGGTTTCCCGGTGATAGCACTGAATTTTTTTTTGCAAGTAGTTGCAGTGAGCAGCTGATCGGCCAGAGGTTGAGTGTGCAACACCCTCCACCTCGACCAGTGTTGCCAACGCACACTGCAATCAGATCAATCTGTGCTGATGAACACACCTTTCGTAGACACGTCTCTTTGTAGTAGCGAATCAACTCATCCTGACGCACCAATGTCACTTTGAAGACGACTGACTGCGAGTGGTGGCAGTCCTGGTCCACATCTTTGGAGCAACTATTTTAACGACTGTAATGTTACAATATAACTGCACACAGACACAAAAGCCTTGATCATGCCAGGACCTCCTTTCATTGATTTCCCCAGTGTGATGGTAATATAAGGTGTCACTAAATGACTGAAAGTAAAAGATCAGTTGTCTCAAACAAAGGAACCCCAGCGGGAACAGCTGATTGATCTACAACATTTCTGATTGGAGGAGGTTACTGCACACACATCTGTGGCCATTTTTTTTTATCTCTTTGTTGACTAATACCATTTTAGTCACATAACTTGTAGAGTAGGATTGGACGATTGGTCGAATATATCGACTATCAACGATAGGCTGAGCCTCGTTTTTACAAGGGCGATTTATTTATTTGCCCATGAGTAAGTTTGCTAATAATAATGGTGCTAATAGAAGCAGTCAACAGAAATAATAATAGCGCTGTTTTAACAGCACCCTCTGTCATCTGCCACCAAATGCATCCTCTTCAGAGTGCGCCCAGATGCAGAGATACATTTACTCATAACAAAAAGAAAGAAAGGCAGTAGACCAAGTTCAGAAAAAAAAAACATTCAGGTGGTGGACACGTACATGCTCACGCAAGTTAGTCGTGTTTGAGTCCTCGCACTATGCGTCTGCACAAGCAGCACACTGCTTTGGTTACATCCTTAGGTTTAAAGCCAAAGAAATTTCAAATTGGTGACTTTATATTGTTTTTGACAATTTGTTTGTCCATGATTGGACTTGTTCTGTGTTGTAAACCTCGGAAATCACTCCGTGCATGATTACATTGCTCCGTCCATCAGTCTGCGCATGCGCGAATATATTGCCCATCGTTGATTATTGGGCTTATAATTGTCGGTTAGAAAATGTTTACATATCGCCCAACTCTGTTGTACATCACGATTTATTTGGTCATTTTGTTTCATTACACCCAAGTGTCCCAAGAGGCACAACATCAGCACTGAAACAGCCACGAGCAGAACGTTTATACTAAGAACACGGGGGAGAATAACTGACCATTTATTATTGATCATTTTCTCCTCTGCAGTGAGTCATAGTTTCTGACTGACTGGATATGTTTTAAGAGCAATTCTGTAAAATATGGAGCGGATATACTAACGTATATATAGAACTTCACACAAAAGTAGAGTAAAAACACAATCAATTATCAAAAGGTAAACTTAATTTAAAAAGTCAATCAATACATTCCAAAAGAGTAATACAGCAAAAACGTGAAATGCCTGCAGAGAGGTAAGCATGGGCGACAGGTCAGAAACACAACGCAGTAAATCCAACTAAGACAGACAGGAGGCAGGACTAGATGTACACCGAGGTGGAAACAGTGAGGATGAGATAGGCAAGTCGTCTCAGAAGGTAACCACAGGAGAGTTAACTAATACTGAAACTGGAAGACAGACACAGGGAGACACAGACATGCCGAGAATCAGAGAAACTGAAGATACAAAGTCACTAAAAAAAGTCATTAAAAAACAATAGAATAGCAGGACCCTACCATCTTTTCCTTGCTTTCTATCACAGGACACTTCACTAGTTATGCCTTGCTAATACTGGGTTGGGCCTCCGTCTCAATCCAGAATGATCTACACAGAAGGTGCCGGAAGCTTTCCTCAGAGATTTTGGCCCATTATGACGTGACAGCATCACACAGTGGATGCAGATTTGTCCGCTGCACATCCATTATGTGAATCTCCATCATATCTCAACGCTGCTCTGTTGGATTAATATCTGGTGACTGTGGAGCCCGTTTGAGTGCAGTGAACTTATTTTCATGTTGAAAAAAATAGTTTGAAGGTGATTTAAGCTTTGAGACAGGATGCATTACTGAGCTGAACGCAGCCATCAGAAGGTGTGCGCACCAAATGGACGAGGTCAGCAACAATACTCAGGTGGCATTTCAGTGATGCTCAGCTGGAACTAACAAGTGCACCATGAAAAAAACCCACATTATTACACTGACACCACCAGTCTAAACAGTTGATTCAAGTGAGGATGGATCCATGCTTTCATGTTGTTTACAGCAAATCCCGACAACACCATCTGAATGATGGGTAACACTTTATAATATGACCCATGACTACGGGCATAATTCTGTCTAAGTTAAATGGAATCTGAATGTATTTTATTTAAAATTATAATGTAATTATACTTACATATACCTAAAAGTACATGCATTAGAATTACAGGGTAACAAGTCAGGTTTTTACAGGAAACAAAGGAAAAATTTTACTGTAAGTAAAGTATTGTCTAATTTTATGGTAATTTTTACAGGACACTTTTCAGGACCTTATTATAAAGTGGATTAAGCTTGACTTTTAACATCTTTATTTAATATTAAATACTTTAAATTTAACTTAAGTATTTGTCTGTAAAGATAATTACATTATAATTTTAAATATAACACATTGCAATTTATGCACTTAGTCATTGGCCCTATTTTAAAGTGTTACTGCTGAAATCAACACTAATCAGAATGGGCCGGTTCATCGAGCCTGTGTGAGCTGTAGCCTCAGTTTCCTGTTGTTGGCCGACACCATGAGTGTCTTCTGCCGCTGTGTTCGAGGTGTTTGGCATCGTATGCACACCGCTGATGCAAAAAACCCCAACCCAAACTGAAATACATAAACACAACATTAAGCTTTTACCTTCACATACATTAAAAATGATTGTCATGGATACATTGTTCAAATTTGTTACACTGAATATGTGTGAATTACTTAATATGGTTACACCTTGGAGAATAAATATAAATATGGGCAGGTACTGTATGTATACAACAGCAAAGCAAACAAATAGAGACAATATGTGTGCGAGAGACGGCCGTGTAGAGCCACAGACAGAGACGCAGACTGACAGACAAAGAGGGAATAAACTCCCCACCGCTCTTGTATCTCCTTTTCAACTCTGACGTTTGCTCTGTTGACATAGAAAGC
>VUQR01008133.1:2434-17830 GCA_015108515.1 Hemichromis elongatus | reverse complement strand
CAGTCATCCTAGTTGGTTGTACAACTTCGACAAGTATCATCATATCTAGCACTACTTTGCATTGTGATTTATCAGTTATATTTTTCTAGTTCCGTCATCTCTCTTATGACTAGAACTTTTGCCTGTTCTGGTGTTCCATTTAACTTAATGAAAATTTTACAATCAGATGTCCAAGTTGACTGTATTTTCTTAGTATTCTTGCTTGTCTTGCAATATCTGCATTTTTCTTGATTAGATGTTCGTTTAAATAAACATTTGTTCCTTTCAGCTTTCTTCCTTGCTTGAGCAGTTCTTTTTTCTGTTTTCTATTAACAAAACGTATAATAACGGCAGGTATTTGATTCTTGTTTTTCCTTGGAAGAGGATGGCATCCCTCAATATCTTTACTGTCCATTTCTATACCCTTGCTTTTGAAAAAGGCCATTACCTGCTCTTCCAAGGAGCGTAGCTCTTGCTCTGGTGGCTCCCCACTCTCTGATGCTGCTACCCGTGCATATGTCTGATGCTTAGTTTCCAGTCCAGTCAGTATCACATCATTTATTCTTGAATATTGTTCCAGATCTGACACCCTTCCTTCCAGCATAGCAATCCTCTTGTCTTTTTCCTCGCTCTGCCTTCTTAGTTCTTTAATATCCTCCATTAAATTGAGTATCAGTTTTTGTTGTTTTGAAATAGTTGTTATTTCTTCTGACATAAAGTTTAGGGATTTCTTTATGTCCTCCAGTTCCTCCTCGTTGACGTTGCTCCTCTTAGGTGGCATCTTGTCGGTGTTAAGGCCTATTAGTTGAGAAGCACCCTTGTGGCTTGCCTAAGCCTGGCCTGCCCTGGTAGTTTGCCTCTCTGGCTGTTGTTGGTGTGTGGCTCATACATACATTTTTACTGCTACTCAGATGAACTTTATCTATGCAGGTGTTCTCAGCATAGTACCTTCTGGAACTCCAGAATATAAATTCATATTACTATTGTTCAGGTGGTCTGGACTCCAGTTTGGTTGCTGCTACACTTGTGAAACTGGCCAAAGAGGAGAAGCTGCCATATCCCATCCAGACATTTTCAATCGGATCAGATGACAGTCCAGACATCCTAGCTGCTCGCCAGGTTTGTCCCTCACTTATAAGACATGTTTATAACTTATAACGTAAACTTATAACATTGGCATGTGTGACCGATTCCTTAAAAAAAGTTCTCGGTGTGTTTCTAATCATCAGTTGGTGTTTTGTCAGGTGGCTGCTCATATTGGTAGTGAACACCATGATGTGATGTTCACTGCAGAAGAAGGTATCAAAGTTGTAGAGGAAGTCATCTTCCACCTAGAGAGCTATGACATCACTACAATACGTGCCTCCGTGGGTGAGTGGAACACAAAGCACTTTATATACAGTGTTTGTCCCTTCTTGATTTTAGTTTTTTGCTCCTTGGTCACACTGATATAATGTTGCAGATAAGCTGATGCTAATCGGGGCAAACATATGGACAGACAACAGTTCACGCTCTTACATGATCTAATACTTATTTGTCTTTCCTGAACAAGTTTGCTTTTGAAGTTAACTGAACCAAACTCAACTGACTTCAGTTGCCGGAGAAGGAAAATAGTAGAGCACTTTAGAGTGTTAATATGGACATTCATTTTCATTGCACAAAAGGACGAGAGTGCAATTGGTAAAGTGCAAACTGCTTCAAGGACAGAAAAAGCTGCATTATTCGGCTAACAGAACTTCACCTCTTTACATGCACCTGGACAGACAGCATACTAACGCTAAGCTAAAAAAAAAGTTACAGTAGGTGAAACTCTTATGCAAAATATAGAAAAATAAAGCTCAAGGCTTTTGCACAGCACAAAAACCAAAGACACTTAAAGAATAAATGGTAAATGGAGGAGCAGATGGAGGTCGAACCACAAACCTTCTGATCAGTAGGTGACCTGCTCTGCCTCCTGAGCTACAGCCATCAAAATATGAAGTTGTTACTTAACAGAAAGAGTGTAACTCATGCTCATAATGCAAACAGAAGTCGGAACAAGTAACAACTTAGCAAACAATACATAAAAAATTGTGTTCTGCCAGTCTGAGAAATAACCTCCACATCAAGTTTTGGATGTGTGAGGAAGTTTGCGTGCAGAATATTTTTCTTTAATTTTCATTTTATATATAATATATATCATGGTATATATTTATTGGTTTCAATTGAAATGAATAAATAAATGAAGAACTGTTTACTTTAAATGGTCTTGGTCATTTGCAGCGCAAAAAAGTTTTATCCATCTCTTCAGAGTTTTAAGGTAATAAGTCCCTCTTTATTTGTATCGTATTTGCCAAATCACAATAAGTTACCTGTCACTGATTAATTTGAATAGCACTTCAGTGAGTTTGTTAAATGGTCAAAGGAGTAGGATATTAGGACATGTAGGATATTAACTCTACTGTAAACAAACATAACAGCATTCTAGTTGTATATTATACATTCATTACAGTGGGTTGTGATTTGTTTTTATAAGGCTACACTCTTTCACTATTACCTGTACAGGCATGTACTTGGTTTCAAAGTACATCAGAGAGAAGACTGACAGTGTGGTGATCTTCTCTGGAGAGGGTTCTGATGAGCTGACTCAGGGATACATTTACTTCCATAAGGTGAGTTAAGTGGTTTCCCTTTGTCTTCAGGCTGATTTATCTTAAATGTAATAGAATTGTGACAACACATAAACTCGGTACAAACATTAATGAAATTTGTGTTGAGTTGAATATTTCTTGTTGTAACAGTGCAACATGGCCATAACTCCTATACTATGGCCATGTGCAGCAGAGTTGAGTGTGGGCTTCGTCCATGAAAAACTTGCCAAATCTTCTCTGCCAATGTCAAACTGCTTATTGGGCTATTGATACTTGAAGTCTGAAGAAATGAAACGTATTGGCAGTTTAAAAATGTATTCATTTAATAGACAGGGGCTTTAATAGAATGTAGGAGAGGCATGCACAGCCACAACAGCCTGGCACCACCTCCTCTTGCTGGTCACCAGCTTGGTCACACACTTCTGTGGGATGGCATCCCTATCTTTGTGACAAGTAACACAGGGGAAACCAGAGCAACACAAACATGACTCCCATGGTCCCTGCTCCTAAGGAATCACTCCTGCTACCTCAAAGTTTGCATGCCCAAATAGAACGGTTAATTTATCTTTAGAGATAGAAAACACCAGGTGAACACAGTCAAAAACAACAATCACAACAATGATGCACTGGTTGTGATAATGTCTCTCCTGAAAAATAAATTGTCTTAAAAGCAGCTATCAGACCACAACAGGCATTAGACGGGAATTTTTTTTCAGTCTTACATTTCTTGCAATTTGCAGCAAAATATATAATTCACATTTGCATTATTTAAATATTCATCTCTTGAAAGTGAAACTCTTAATAATACATGAGTCATAAGACCTGCCACAAAAATACTTTGAGTCACAAACCTGACACTGAGCCTCTTTAGTAAATCTAGCAGACTTTTTAAATGTCAAATGAAGTCTTTGTGCAGCTGCAGAAATGGGTAAACCTGGTCCTAAATGTTCCTCCTCATTTGGTTAGAAAACATTGTGGCAAAGTAAGATGCACGTTTTGTAGTCCATCTTCCCCATATTGTGGTTTCAAAATAGCCGACATCTGGCGTCACATTGTTAAGCAGAGACGAGGCTGTTCCAATTCTTAGCACATGGCTCTTTTATTTTCCTAATTCCTTATTAATTCTCCTACCTTTACTAATAGGAGATGGGAAGTACTTTTAGAATGCACCCATAGTCAGAGTCTTATTTCCAAAAAGCCCTTCCTACAAGGCCCAGACAAATATAAACCTCTGTTGTTTCAGGTGAACACCATTCTAAACTCTTGTTTAGTGCCTATTTAATTTCTCCTGACCAGAGTTGAAGTAATATACACACATTTTTTTTTGTTTCTCAGTATGAACTTACTTTATGGTTGACATGAACACACATTAATTTTAAAATCTCTGCCACTTTATTAGGTACACCTGTTTTCACTCCACACCAATAAGCTATTTGCTGTATGTCATAGGTTGCAGATTGAAGTACTTTACAGTACTCCTTGTATTTTAAAGCAGGCTCGTTACCTTTGGTTTGAAACTTTATTATTTCATGTTACTGCGGGCTTCACACATCAAACTGATTGGAACCTGAATAGTAATGCATGAAAGGCAGGATGTAGCATAAAAAGAGATCAAAGAGGCACAATTGGGGCCGTTGAATTTGATTAAGTTTTCTTTTCTTTCTTTCTTTTCTGTCACAAAACTGGAACGACTGCAGGTGTCCATAAGTTGCGGTTTGGGCACCTTGGCATCTAGCTAGCACTACAAAAGAGGAGTGAGCATAAAGGGAGTGATGTTTTTTAAGTGACAGGTAATTCCAAATGCAGCGTTTGTATCATCCTAACAAACATCAGCAAACCCACGAATTTGTGTGCAGTTTGTTGTAGTGTTGCAGCTAAAGGTCCGGCTGCTGTTTTTCACAGGTAGAGAAAAGAAAGAGAGCAACTTCTCTCAGAGATGAAGAAAGATAGGACAGGAGAAGAATATTCAGTAAAAGACTAGATGCTACAATCCCTGACAATGTATTGCTTCAAATGGAGACAGTCTTGAAGGATAGCTTCTATGAGGAAAGGCAGCCCAGAAACTTTACCAGCTGACACATCGTTGTGTGCTTGAACTTCACAGTGTGTTTCAGTCTTCTATCACAAGCTAATCTGCCAGTTTTTTTACTTTCCCCTGGTTAGGTTTAGAGATCTGATCTAGAATATAATATTAAAATTCTGGGACACATCATCAGTAGTGGACCTTAGATTCATCGGGTGTTTCAGTCATTATCACTAGAAACCCGATGAATCTAAGAAGGCCCTTCCAGGATTGATCAACCCTGGGCATGTGTCTTGCGGTTAGCTGACTAACTTGGCTGCCCAAGTAATATCAGCCCTCTTTAGCCATAGCCAGTGACTGGTCCTCTCAGCAGTGTTAGCTAATTCTTTTATAGCCTTTTATAGCATGCGCCTGTCATCTGATCCCAATCTCTCTAAGCAGTTTTGCTGTTGTTCTGGCACCAAAGAGAGAGACGAGAGGTTGGGCGGATGTTCCACAACCGATTTCCAACTGGGAACTCTAAATTCTGACTTATTCAGAAACAAACAAATATAAACACACACAGTTAGGTCCCAAATGAGTCTGACGATGAGACTGGCTTTGTGTAGTCTGTTTCTGATTGTCTATGTGGAGAGCCATTGGCCATATTGTCATGTAACCTTTGACTGCAAATCGGTAGAAGACTACCAAGAGTTCCTACATGGGAATAAACCATCTGCTTGTGGTACTATCTTCTTGACCAAGTTCCCTTTTATATGGAACATGGTTTCCAATTAGAGATGGTACTAGGACTCTCTTCAAATCATACTCCATCTTCAAGTTACCCTATGGTATTGGCCCTATCAAGATAAGTCAAATGTGGCATGCTTGAAGCATGAGGATCCATGCTCACAGGTGCTGCTAGTTAGGTGCAGATCAGTCCCTGATTGTCAGCATTTGGATTATCAAAAGCTCAAAACAAGAGTCAATATACTGGAATGAGCTGTTTGACGTTGGTAGAGATTTTTTATGAGTGCAACCCGTATACTCTGTTCTTGAACCCAGAAATGCATTTCTTAAAAATGTGGCACCATTTAAGAGGAAGTAAACGCACTTTACAACAGTATGAGATTTATCGCCAAGAAGCATTTTTATAAAAAGAAAAATACATTTTCTTACCTTTTGTGCAAAGTTTGTTTGTATTTTCAGTTGTTCAAATCTTAAGTTTCAAATAATAATGCAAATCAAAAGAATACATGAGAAAAATATCAATTTTAGTTATACAACACTAAATCACAACAACAGTTACCTCGAGGTGCTTTATATTGTAAAGTAAAGAGCCTACAAAAACCCCAACTATCAGATGACCCCATATGAGGAAGCATTTGGCAACAGCAAGAAGAGAAAAACAGGCCAGAGGCTTAACCTTAACCTCCAGGCTCTCAGACAGATCAGACACTGATGTTGGATGAGCAGGTCTGGCTCACAGTCTCCCCTGTAATTCATCCCAAAGGAATGCTGTCGGGTTGTGGTCAGGACACAGTAGGCCAGTCAAGTTCTTTCACCAAACTCATTCATCTGTGTCTTTATGGACCTTGCTTTGTGCACTGGAGCGCAGTCACGTTGAAACAGGAAGGAGGCATCCCAAAACACCCACAAACTTGGGAGCATGAAATTATCCAAAATGTGTTGGTATGCTAAAGCCTTTAGAGTTCCTTTCACTGGAGGTGCCGAGCCTAACTGCAGAAAAACAACCCCACACAATAATGCCTAACATTTGGCACGATGCAATCACACAAGTACCGTTCTCCTGGCAACTGCCAAACCCAGATTCATCCATCGAGTTGCCAGAAGGAGAAATGTGATTTGTGCCTCCAGAGAACACATATCCACTCTTCTAGAGTCCATTTGCAGCGTGCTTTACAGCACTGGATATGATGCTTTGCATTATGTTTGGTGATGTAAGGCTTGGAAACCCATTCTATTCTATGTCCTTCTGTTGAGCTAATCTAGAGGCCACATGAGGTTTGGATGTCTGTAGCGATTAACACTGCAGAAAGTTGGCAACCTCTGCACACTATTTGCCTCAGCATCTGCGGACCCCGCTCTGTGAAATTAAATGACCTACCACTTTGAGTGAGTTGCTATCATTCACAATCGCTTCCACTTTTTATAATACCACTAACAGTTGGCTAGGAATATTTGGTGGCAAGGAACATCTGGAACTGGACTTGCTGCACAGGTGGAATCTTATCACGGTACCACAATGGAGCTCTTGAAAGCGATCAATACTTTCACAAATATTTGTAGAAGCAGTCTGCATGCCTAGGTGCTTAGTTTTACACTGATTAAAAAAACTGAATTCATTGATTTGGATAGGTGGATGAATACTTTGACAACAGAGTGTGTTTGGATCACCTCTCTGGAAATCCTGTTGTGACTTGCATGGTGCTATCTGTGATTTAACCACAAACCTCAAACTTGTGCAGAAGAAAAACTTAGTTTTCAAACTGGTCTGATTTCAGTTGCATTTGTCCATCCGTCTGTCTAGCCATCCACTACCCACAGCTTGTGAGTATAGGTGAGGGTAGGGACATAGATCGAGCAGTAAATTGAGAACTTCGCTTTTACGCTCAGCGCTCTCTTCACCACAACAGACCGGTACAGCATCCACATCATTGTGGCCGCAGCACCAGTCCGTCTGTCGATCTCCCACTCCCTTCTCCCGTCACTCATGAACAAGACCCTGAGATATTTAAACTCCTCCTCTTGGGGCAGGAATTCGTCCATGACCCGGAGTGGGCACTCCACCCTTTTCTGGCTGAGGCCTCAGATTTGAAGGTGCTGATTCTCATTCCCGCCGCTTCACACTCATCTGTGAACTGTTCCAAGGCGACCTGGAGGCCATCACCCGATGAAGCAAACAGAAGACCCCTATGACAAGACCATTGACAGAACAGTTCACCCTGCCCGGGATAGGGTTACCGGGTCCCCACCCTGGAGCACGGCCCGGGGAGGGTGCCTCAGGGCGAGCGTATGGTGGTCGGGCCTTAGTCCATGGGGCCCGGCTGGGCACAGTCTGAAGTCACAGTCACAGTCTTTTGACGTTGCATTGCATATTACAACATCTGAAGGAAAACTTCAGACTGAACCCAAAGTTAGAATGGCAATCAATTTAAAAATCGCTGTATTTCTTCTTTAGGCTCCAACACCCAAAGCTGCCGCAGAGGACAGCATTCGTCTGATGGAGGAGCTCTACATGTTTGATGTTCTCCGTGCTGATCGGACCACTGCTGCACATGGGTAGCCCTTCTAAGTTACTCACTAGCCCTTCCCAAAGAATTAAGACCGGTAACGGAAAGAATCTAGCCAAAAAAAAGGGACATTGCATTTTGCCTGTTGGTGATAATTTTCTGCTGAAAAGAATGTGCCCAATTACAGCCATTTCTGAACTAACGTAATTGTGTAATTGTTTGTGCAACAGCTTTTCGGAATGCATGTAGCGCTCATAAAGCATCTTTAATTTGACCAAAAAAGGATGGGGGGTGTAAAGTGGACAGCAGGAATGCAACTGGGGAGCTTTGGTAGTAAAATAACTAATGCATTCATTTTAACCATTGCCAAAATGTCAGTGATTAACCAATAGTGGTCACCAAATAATGCAACTAACCAATAGGGTGAGGCTGATTATTATTCAAATATCGTAATATAAATTAATGACAGGGTTAGGATTAATAGCGTAGATCTTTTAGTAACTCCATCCTGTATTCACAGAATTTGATAGAAATAGATTTTGTAATGCACTATTTCAGTTCTGGCTCATTTGGTGTCGCTCTATGTCTTTCAGCCTGGAGCTTAGAGTGCCTTTCCTGGACCACAGATTCACAGCATACTACCTCTCCTTGCCTGAGGAAATGAGGGTTGCTAAGGTGAGTCCATACAAAAACGCTGTCCAAACTATCATGCAACTTTGCTTTGTATAATAGTGTATTGTGTCCTGTAAAATCAGCATGGAGTGGAGAAGCACCTTCTGAGGGAGTCCTTCAAAGGTCTCGGCTTGATACCTGATGAGATTCTCTGGAGGCGCAAAGAAGCCTTTAGCGATGGCATGACATCTGTGAAGAAGTCCTGGTACACGTTCCTGCAGGAGCATCTGGAGTCAAAGGTAATATTTGGTAGAGAAACCTGAATCACTGTAAAGTTTTTATGTTGACATTGTAAGAAGACATTTTTTTTAAGGCAGAAATCAATCTAGTAAATCTAGACTGATTTCAGGCAGATTTTGGGTGGTGTGGACACAAAGATTGTGAAAGCAATAACTTAAGAACGAGGCAACGTAGGAAATTTTCAAAATCATACCACAGGTGCACTTACTAAAAATCTGTTGAGTTCCAGGTTTAGTGCAGTGGCACCACTTTGACAGAATAAAAGATTAACTTTAAATGGTGCATTTAAAGTAAATTTAAATTAGAAGTGAGTGACCAAGAATTCACTGAAATGCAGTGAATTGATCAAATACACTAATCACAACAGTTGGCATTAAAATCTTTAATTACAACCTCAGAGATGGGTTCAATAAATTGCAGGGGTTCCTCTTAACTCTTTCCAATGCTGCTAGTTAGTTGTCAAGTTTGAGTGACCTGTCTGTTTTGTTAGGTGACAGATGAGGACATGGAGGAAGCTCACAAGAAGTTCCCTCACAATCCCCCACGCACTAAAGAGGCCTACTACTATAGACAGGAGTTTGAGAAGCTTTACCCAGGCCGTGCCCAGTGGCTCTCCCATTACTGGATGCCGCGCTGGATTGATGCCATCGATCCATCGGCCCGCACCTTGTCCATCTATAAATCTGAGAAAGACCAATGATTTGTGTGTTTGTGTCTGTCTGTAGTATGTGTAATCTATAACTTCTTTTAAAGGTTAAATAACAGTTAAAATTTACTCCCCTGAGCTGAGAAGACAAAGCTCGACTGCTTTTAGGATTAGGCATCAAACTTTCCTTCAGATTTTCCTTTCTGATACTGAAAAGCTACCACGCTATAAGCTCCAACTGCTAGTGGACTTTGACATTGAGCACTTCCTCCCTTTCCTGTTTTCACATGACCTGTGTTTATATGCCACTATTCGGGATCAGCCTGTCAAACTGGAGAGGCTCAAACTAGAGCTGCTACTCCACCACATCAAAAGCAGCCAGTTCTGGTGGTTCGTGGATCCGACTACAACACCTCCTTGTTGGGACCCAGTACATGCTGGAGAGATTACACATCTTACCTGGCCTGGGACCGCTTTGTTCTCCAAAATAAGCTGGAGGAGACGGTTTGGGGGAGAGAGGTCTGGCTTTCTCAGCTTAGGCTGCTGCTCGTGCATTTCAGTAGAAGAAAATGGATGGATGGAAATACAATATTTGGCTTGCATAAGGGAGGAGCAGACCACCAACCTTCTCATTAATAGTTTCTAGTAGTAGCTATCTCCTTAGCTACACGGTGGTATTATCTTTACACTGTAACTGACTAAAGTTGGTAGGGTTGTCATGCTGCTACCTCCCAGGTTTTAACAGCTTTAACTGCTTTCTGGTAGTTTGATGTTTGGTTTCAGTGTTTTGTAAAAGGACATTTTTGAAGTTTAGCAAAAGTGAGACATGCGTAAATGATCTAATAATTTTTTTTTCATGGTTTATAGGTCTTTTTTGGGGACTTGGAGTTAGACTTTCCATACAACTGTCCCACCCATGGTCACATTTTAAAGTGAATTACAGGAAGAGGTCACTAATATCTGCAGTCTAATGTAATTTAATAACCATATGCTACAGCAAGGAAATTGTATCCAACCTTAATTTATTGAAAATGTTTGCACTAGGCAGCATTGTATTTGCAATTCTCTCTTAACTAATCTTTTAATCTGTCTCTATTTTTCTTTGTTTTACATTAATTGACGCTAAAATAAATTTTCCTGTTGCAACAAAAACTGCTTACTTAATTTATATTCCATGCAATACCACCGTTTACCATCAGAGTCTGCCCTAGCACCATCCATCTACATTAACTGAGCACTGACAGCGTGAGAATTCACAATGTACAAGTTTAAGATTGAACCAGTGTTAAAATAATTTTAATACAATTTTTTTTAATTAATTTTAATACATCACAACATATGCAGATGAACAACAAGGCAGCTTCTAAAAGTCACTGAAAGCTAAAATGAGAACCTGTGCTGTTTACTTATATTAGCAAAAACAAACATAAGGCACAATGAAGTGAGACTAGCGGCACACCTTCCAGAAAACTCTGGCAGATGGTGGAAATTGCTGACAGAAATCCCTTAACATTGATAATGACACTTCCTCAAACTCTACTCTTACTTCTACTGAAACAGATCAAACTGACACAAGTACAGAACGTCTATATTACTACAGTATGAAAAACGTAATCTTTTAAATGAGCTAACAGCTAAACGTGGTTTGGAGAAAAACCAAACCAACATCTAGTCCCCCTCCTGTGGCGGAAAAATGGCTGATGAGAAGCAGAGTGGTGACGGCTGTTTAGCGGCGTTTGTCATACATCTCTTTTGTGTTCCAGTTATAAGACACTGCAGAAAAAGGAAAAAATGCCAACATAAGGATTCAGTTTGTTTTTTAAGAAAATGAAACCTCATTAAGTGAACTGACCTGGCTCCTCTTGGCTCCTCTTCCCCATCAGTCCAACGAAGGAGTTCACTTTATGTCCTTTGTACAAAAGACACTGAGATAAGACACTGAATGTATCATTTATCTAACCACAACAAGACAATTGTAGTGTCTCTCGAGCCATTAACAAAACAATGAATCCTGTCTTGTTGTTTTCTTTCTGTTAGTATTAAAGACTTATTGTTGAGCCATGAACAATTCAACTGAATGGTCACATGTCCTGAGGGCACGTATCTCAGCTCTGTCTTATGATTGTTTTACAGTGGGTCCTGCATTACAGGAATAAATTAGCTATTTGCTTACTTAGGCTGCACTGAGTGCATCACTGAGTGGGTGACTAATTCAGATGAAACGCAACCCATGACAGAGGAAAGAGAAAATCCCCTCCTCCTCATGGCTCTTTATCTTTTCCCTCTTTGCCTCACACAGGCGTCTCCCCTGGACCACCTTCTTTACTCACTAATTAATGAGTTCAAAGAACATTATGAAAAAAATCTTTGGTGTCTGTCTGTTAATTAAACTCTGGGAAACTGTCTTCTGAATTTCTTGCCCACAGACACAAACACTGTGGGCAAGTTGAATTTGCGCCATTTCTGCTCTGTGCTTTGTTAATGAAATAAAGGCTCTGAATCTGTTCCACTTTTGTTTAGAGTGAGCTGATATCTGTAGAGCTGTCACGGCTGTGTATACCTCTCCACCCACTGTCTCCATATACATTATTGACTCCATGTATTTTTTGCCTTTAATCTCAGTCAAAATTCAGATTATTAGAGAAAAGCACACAAGTCCATCTGACCCCTGCAAACTTGGCTTTGCGTGTGTGTGTCTGATATTAAAGAACCCCGTTCTGTCATGCACTGAGAAAAGTTCCTGGTAAAGTTTAAACACCGACTCTCCCATAGTTTTCCTGGCAGTTAAAATGTGTCTGGGCTCAAATGGGTTAATGTCCTGAATGCATGTTAATCCCCTTCAGTCCATTTAAAAGGTTTTATTTTAAGGATGAGACACGAAGCACAATCTGTGCAACCTGTATCCACTGAAAGGCTCAGGTTGTTCAACATTTGTAAGGCCTTGATGTTTGTATGCCAAGTAGGGTTTTCTATGCAGCAGGATGAAAGCTGCTAATGTCAACAGACTGAATAAAATAAAATAATCTTGAAGAATGATTTAGTTCTGGGAGTTGAACTCCAGACTCAGGTGTCCAGACTCCAGTGAGGAGAATGCTGAAGAAACCCCTCATTATTATGAGTAATGCATCCCACCTGATGGATACCTCACCATAGCGCAGTCTCATTTTACCACATGGGAGGATTATTACATTATCAATTGTAATTTATTCTCTATTAAATTAAGTGATACTGTAACAGGATTACTTATAATTCACATAAGTGATACCGTGGCAAATTGAAAGTGATCATTTAATACTTGTTAACTCATCACTGTAATAGATGCTTATAGTTATTCATCAGTTTTATTTGGTAATAATATTCATATTTGTACTGTGCCACGTTCTGCCTATTTCCACTACTGTACATACGGATATTTATATTTCTTTTAAATTTCATTTTTTTAATTTAGCTGTATATTTTTTTAAGTGCCTGAGCTTTATTTTATTATTTTAAAATTCATTTTTGCTTTGTGCATGCTTATTTGTGCAAAAATGAGCAGTGTACAAACCAGCTTGTGTCAAAGGTGTGAGGTAATTGGCCACATATCTCCAGCTTTTAAGCCGTTGGCAAAGGGGTTAGGTCTTTTTTTTCCAGAGTTTTAATTAAAGAGTAGGAAAATTGATATAGCTATAAGGACTTCAGGACTTACTTTTGCGGGTGATCTGTGTGTTTGCTGTGGAAGGATGAAAGTAAAAATGAAAGGATAGAATAACTGGTGCATAGGAGAAAAGAAAATGTACTTTTATTAGCAATTGGTCTTACCCATAGAGCGCCTGCCCATCAGACCAATAAACTGATGTGGCTTTGGCTTCCTTGTCATTCTCAGCAGGGCTTCTCTGAACGGGTCGTCAGAAATCCAGCCATTCTGAGTGGAGGGGGAGAATGTTTATACTGAGAGGCAGAGTGGGGTGAGAGTGGATCTTATTTTTATAAAAATCACATTGGACTGGTATCGTCAGCTGTGTTATTACGATATCTACCTCCTCACGTCATTATAACAAGGGAATAAAACAGAATTCTGCCAAAACCTCATCTTAATCAATATTAGCTGACAGACCCACCCACAACTCCACCCACATCAAATACACTGAGTCCTGCAGATTGAATTCTGATCTTTTCTTGCGATTTTCTGTTTCCATCTCAGGATATATTCATGCAGTATGCATTAGTGAGGATATGGATCTATGGGCTACAAATGTCCCGCACAGAGTGATGATGCCCGTTGTTAACGGCATCACGGTGATTGTGACAAAGTGCAGATTTATCCAGTCGCTCCTAATACATAAGCCTGTTTATACGCTTTTTCATTAAATTCGTGTATAAATATAATTTTAAGATTTTTAAATAATAATATGCAATCCTACAGTGTGATGCTGGGATTTAACACACTTCTGTAATGTGATGTCTTTGTTCTCTCGAAGAAGAAGAAAAAGAAAAAACTTAAGTCAAACTAATTTCCTTATGCCTGTTAGGCGGTAGATAAATGTATTCTGATTTCATCCACAGAAGGAGACTAAAATACGAGTTATTTAAATAAATGTGAATTATTAAGAAGAGAGTATAAGTCTGAATAAATACCTGGATTTGATTAGTGCTCGTCCAGTAATCAGTGTCTTCTTTTGGGTCATTTTCCTCGCCGGAAACTTGGGCGGCGGCGATGAGAACCATTAAAACTGCTACAAGCAGAGACTTCATGATCTCGCAGCGTTTCTCTCACTCTAAAACAATAAGCACTGTAATAACCAATGTATCACGATAACAGTTATCACTCAGCAGAAATAAAGCGAGATGAATGAAACAGGTGTGTGCGCGCCAGAAGGAGCTGGAGTGTGCGCTGTTTCTTCCTCCACACATCAACAGTAGTCCATAGCGCGTAGCGTGTCACAGCACTCTCTCCAGAGCTGTCTGCGCACTCAGCTGCTGGATCTGTTTGTTTCGTACGGTCTCCGATCCGTACGCTCCTATATACTCGTGTGAATAGTGTTGCTAAGTCACGCCTTAACAGTAGTATGATTACTTGAGTAAAGTTTCGGTAAGCAGTCTGTTAAGCGTAGTGATCAGAACCTGTTATGCGTCACCGGACTTCACCGTCACTATTATGAAGAATCACGGTGACGTCATAAAGTACTGTTACTCAGCTTTCAGTGGCAGCGGCAAAGACTTCAAAGTAGCACTTTACAAATCGACTATTCACACACTGGTGGAGGCAAGCTACAGCTGTCCTGTAGCAGATTGACAGAAGCGGCATACCATCGGCCCCTACACCCACCTACTGGTGAGCGGTGGGGTAGGGTAAGGTGTCTTGCCCAAAGACACAACGACCAGGACGGAGAGCTGGGGATCGAATCAGCAACCTTACGGTTACAAGATGAGCGTCCCAACCCCCTGAACCACGGTCGCCCCTGCTTAAGAACATTTATAATTAATTCTTTACCAAAGAATGAAGGTAAAGAATGACAGTGCGTTACTGTAGTGCAAAATGCACCCAGAACCAAAACAACTGCATTATGCTACTAATGGAACTTCGGCTTCTCCATTTCCACAGACAGCATGCTGTCTAGCCAAGAACTCGTAGTACTGTAATGTAAAAGCTGAGTGTTTGTCAACCCAAAGCCAAGATACCAAAGCCTGAACTTCAACAGGTAACAACTGGATGAACAGAAAGGCTGCAGCCTCCGTTTCTACAGTACAATCACCAGGGTGATCGTTTAAAGTCTTTGTGGGCTGGTTTTGATCTTTCCCAGGTAGCAAGACGAGATTGAATTAATGTTGATTTTACATCTGAATCATCATTATGGTCAAAATTGAAACCTCAATGCTAAAATCCATATTAAATTACAGATGATACCTGACAGTGTAAAGTAATGACACTGGAATAACACTGATTCAAAGTTGTCATGTTATAACTGAATGTTTATAGTTGGCCAAGCGACA
>VUQR01008127.1:32488-44702 GCA_015108515.1 Hemichromis elongatus | reverse complement strand
GTAAAATCATATATGATATATGAAACGGCCTACTCTTTTATGCCCCAATAGATGTTGGGTTGGGTCCAATTTTGAATTTAAGTGGATAACAATAAGCTTATACTGATGTGCGTAATGCACAACATTGTAACTGATTAACAAATAGCAAATCTCCTCATAAACCAGATAACACAGTAACATAACATAGCACAAAATTCTTGCTTTATTCAAACATTTGATAATGTGAGTGCTGTGTTTAAATGTTGTGTAAATCCAAATTAACGGCCTTCTCAAACACAGACAGATAAAGCCAGCTGTGAGCTGGAGATGCATATTTTGCACAGACCAATTAGTTGCACAAGAGGTGCACTAGGAAGCAATCATGTCACGCCCTGTATGGACAAATACAGCAACAGAAAACTGCAATGTGGTTACGGGCATGGGAGTGCTGCGTTAAGAAAGACTTGGAAAGAAAATACAAAGCAATCCTTTAATCAACCCTGTCAGCTTTTCCCCTTAAAGACATAAAGTCCCAGCGACATGTTTGTTAAGATGAATTGTATCCTGCAGGCCCCAGCCATCCTACATGACAAACTACACAGTGATATCACTCTTCTTCAGTGCTAAATAAAATTTGATCTGACATTAGATCATCCCTAATGACTCCTAGACTGTACTAGCTGGAGACAGAGCTGATTCATTGGAAAGAAATGAAATCATTTCAGTCTCATGTGCAGGCACCACACATAGGCTGTGACCCAGGGGTTGTTCCTCAAAAAAAAAAAGATTGTTTTACATATTACTTGTTACTTACTGTTGAAAAAGTAATGCACTACTGTATTGTTATTTAATTACATCCTGGGGACAGTAATTCATTACATTATTTGCATTACTCTGTAACATGGTCTGAGATCATCAAACAAACAAAACCTTAGGCTTAGGATGTACTGTACATCTTTCTTTACATTTTTCCATCGTATTCTTGTCCTTCGATGCAAAAAAATTTAAACTAACGTCAGCAGCTGCCTTCCACGCCACCATTTTCCTCCTTCCTGTAAGCTCATGTAAGCTGATTGTAGTGCAAGTGTGCAGATAACTAAACAGTGTTTGTAATTAAAATATTGTCACAACTGTAACTGTGTTGTGATTACTGGATTTATGTTGTTTACTCTTCTGCATATTTGGCCTGCTTTTACAAAGAGTTCAAAAAAGAATGAGTGTTGCCTCCTCTGCAGGTACATGACTGTGGACTTGGTTCTAGTAAATGCCCAGTAAACTTTCTGATTTGTTAGACTTAATGTGATTTGTCACTAGTATGTTCATATAACTTTGATTGTATCAACAATCGATGTTGAATTAATGTTGACTGGAGCCTATCCCAGCTGTTATGGGGTGAGAGGTAGAGTACCCTGGATAGGTACCCTACCTCTCACCCTATACTGCAAATCTAACACAGAGAGACAGACAACCAACCACACCTTTAGACAATTTAGAATCACCGGTCTGAACTGTGGGAGGATCACACACAGGCGCGGCGAGGACATAGAAAAGCCCAGAAAAACAGAAAAGACCCATTTGGATGAACTGGGAAATCCCTTGTCCAGAGGCAACAGTGCCAAGTACTGCACCACTGTGCTTCATAAATATGTTGGATGGTTTTATATGTATACATATTCCTGCTAGAGCAGCACTGGCAGCAGGAGAAAACTCCTTTTCGCAGCTTAAAACGACAGACCATCATAATTCATAACATTCCCACTTTGCAGAAAAACCACTTACAGTCGGCTGTGGAATATCAAGGATTCCAGGTAATTTCACAAACTGGCTTTTGTAATGGGGGCATCAGATTACAGTAGAATGCTCAAATGCAGTGAGCTCTTAAATAGCACTTGATTGTATACATCTGTGGCACTGGGCCTGAAAACACATAAATTGACAAATTAACCCTGTAACGCCAAGTGTATCATATGTGCTGCATGAGTTTTTGTGAGTGTTTGAAACTTCTATATCATCAGTATATAAATTGCACAGAAAATGTCAGATGTAGATGATATTTACTTTTTCTGGCAATTATTTAATGGTTCAGGCTTTGCAAGATTAAGAGGTTTTACAAAATACTTTGATTTCCTGGCTGAGAAACTTACAACATTGTCACTGAGAGTTAAGGTTTGGCACTCTGTTTGTTTAGGTTTCACACATTGATTAGTGGAATTTGTTTTTCTTCCTTTTTACTCTGTTCTTAGGTTCAGCAAAAGATCATAGTTTATTTTAAAATGCCCTCATTAAAAACATATTCTTTATATTACCTGGTACATTTAAAGTGAATTCTAAGGGGTCCTTAACAATATGATGAAGTAGGAGTGACATCCATCTCTATATTTTAATAACCCAGTGCAATCTGGAATTAGTATCAAAGGACACCATGCGTTTCCAGAGCCTTTGACAAAATTGAATTATTTTAAGCCTTTGGAAGGTCAAGAGACTTGGTACCAAAGTACATACTGTAAATGAGCATAAGCATTTAATCTGTCCCATAGCCTCTGATGTATTAAAGTGATGGCCTGCTGTCTAACTGGCAAGTTAGCACTGCCACCCCTAGAGCATAGCAACAAAAACAGGTTAGAATTTCTGCAAAGCTAGTAATAGAAACAGACATGCCTTGCAGTTGTTTGTTTTGATAACTTTTAGTGCTGATCTTCACCCTCAGAATGTTTGCATTTCACATGATTATAGATAAACATATCTTTCTGCAAATCAGTGCTTTTTTATTCACCTGACCTGGTCTGCACCATCAAAGCACTGTCTGCTTAAGTGGCCTGATGCGTGCTAATTGTTTGTCAGAAGAGGCTCGATGGCAGCATGAACACAGCTAATGGGTTTCAGCTCCCAGTAGTCAATCACTAGTCTGCCACTGCAGGAGTAACGGTATGTTAACAGGATACTCTGCTTTGATGCGCTGCAAATTACCTTGATTTTTTTCTCTCTGACCTCTTTCAAAACCACACTGAGCCTGTGACACGAATAGGAGGAGTTATAGAGCAAAAGGCTGCTCGATCAACGTAAATCCCCACCACACTCAGAGATTGCGGGGTTCATCCATAATTCATGCTGGAAGACACTGAACAGATTGAATTGTCACAACTCAGGCTGGTACAGATGAGGAGAACGAGAAAGGAATGAGCCATTATCTCTCTGTAAGTCCTGAGCTGGAATAGAGAAAGCAGGATTAGTACAGAGAGCAATTCCAACACCTCCAACTCCACTCTGTCTGTTAATGGGGCTAATCTTTGCCCACAATGACTGGTTACATGTCAGCATGTTGAACATGAGCATTCAAACAGGCCAAAAGATACACCCACCTGGTTTATGATACCATGATTAGGGGGCAATTCCACATAACTTTTGTGATTTTCAGGATGGCAGTCATCAGGCTTCCAGCAGAAAGTTCTGTCCAATCAAACATGCAGAGCTACCCTCTGTAGCAACTCCTTCTTAGAAGTGAGTGGCCAAAGGTAGTCACAACTGATAAATGTCTGCTAGGCCTTACCACCAGGTCAGGACATCTGACAGCCTGTAACTTTGAGCCTCAAAGGTATGAAAAGATAAACTATGAAAAAGATTAACCATTGCACAGTTATAAAGGGGAAAACTATCCAAATCACAATGATAAAATTTAAATTATGACAACATTTGGCTTTAAAGCAACAACATTGCATTGGTGAGAATATGATGGTTACAACTGTTAACTCAATTAATGTCCTGGGTTCGAATCCATCAACTGCCCGTGGCCCTTCTGTGTGGAGTTTCCACACTCTCCCCCCATCTGCATGGGTTCTCTCCAGGTTCTCTGGCTTCCTTCATTGAAGAACATGCAGATAGTGTGGTTATGGTAATTGGTGATTCTAAATGAACTGTAGGTGTCGGCCATACAACACACTGACGATCTGTCCAGCATCTACCTCTTGTTTTGTATGTATCACCGGCAGATAGGATTTCTGGATGTCAGCCACCTCCTCTAACAGTAGCTGGACAAAACTGGACTGAAAAACAGAACAGAGACACTAATCATGGCAGCACAGCAACAAGCTCTGAGCAGAAGATCCATAGAGACTGGGGTCTCACACACCAGGCAAGACCCCAGGTGCAGGTTGTGTAAAGATGCCCCAGAGACAATCCAGCACATAACAGCAGGGTGCAAGATGCTAGCAGGTTATGGAACACCATAACCAAGTGGCCAGTATAGTATACAGTAACATTTTTACCAAGCATAGCCTGGAAGTCCCAAGGTCAAAATGGGAGATGCTCCCTAGGGTGGCGGAGAAGGACCTAGCTGAGATCCTGTGGGCCTTCCAGATACAGACAGACAAAATGGTGGTGGCTAACCACCACAATCCAATGGTGGTGTGTGTGTGTGCGTGTATGTGTGTGTGTCATGTCTCAAAAACTAATCAAAATTAATTATTTATTAATATTTAATTAATGTATTAAAATGACACATTTGGCATTACGGAGTTAAAATATGATTAAAGCGTGATGTTGAGAAGTCATAAGTACATCCTTGACCTTCATTCGCTGTACAGATTTCATTTGACTTTTACAGTACCCAACATCTGTTTGTAATCCACTAAAGTCCTACACAATCCCCAGAGACTTGTTCGTGGTGTTTGTAAAGACTGCGTGTGCTTCTGTGTGTGAATGGACCTTGAATTCCCAGACTTAGTTTTCACCCGCTCATTAAACCCATATGAACATTGATGCACATCTTTCTAATGGACGTTCTGCTGCGCAAGAGTGATTGAACATATGTTGTATGTTTTATTTTGATCCCCCCGTGTGGAGCAAGGCCTCTTCTTTCTCCTGCAGTGAAACAAATCAATGATAACACAGTGATCGACAGGTGCACGGCAGTAGAAATGTAAAGTGTTACTGACCCAGCATGTTAAATGTGCTCCTGGATGAATGTGTTGGTTTGTCAAGTGCTGGCTTCACAAAAACACGACTTTTCAATCCTTAAATTGTAAAAATACAAAGTCAATAACATGTTTTTTCTTCAGGGCAAGAAGTGATATCATGTTAATGTGTGTTTTGTGATGTTTTGTACCTTTCAAAGAAAAATTGTCCCCACTATGACAAAAGGAAAAAGAGTGTGTAAACAGGCAGACTCAGTTCAGTGACTTTATTTTAATGGGTTGGCAGAAAACATGACCAGATTACTAAGTGACAAAAGTATAACAACATAAGGAGAATTGATAGAAGAACTGATGTTATAAGGGAAGCACGCCTGAGGGAGTAATTGAAAACGAGGTGGGTATGGGAGTCTGGTGACTGCAAGGAAGTACCAAATAAAAAAATGACTTTGACACAAATAAAATCACACGTAGAAGATGAGCATGCAGGAAAATGCTGTTAAAAAAGAAAACCTTTCGCATGTAATGACATGTTCTAATCAGCCACGTATTCCAAATGATAATGTAACCCTTCAAAGTTTTCCCAGAATGCACTTTTTGAATTTTTCCTCCAGTGAATTGTCATTAAACAGATCAAACAGCCTCAGCACCAATGCCATTTTTTAACTGTTCCTCTGTGTTATAGACATGAGATTAGTACAATTATCCCACTGAATCTTTGATATCGTCTAATTTTGATGTACAAATTTGGATAACAAAAACAAGATTTTAAATTAAATTGGGACACTTGGTGTTGGTCTAAATTTAATTTGGAAACAGTTTGTAAAAGAGCCAAAAAGTGTTTTTCAGTCCTGAAAATTTCATGTGCCTCTCTGATGTCCTTTTGAAGTTCTGAGGGCCTGAAATGCTGGGGAAATTGAAGCAACATACAGTACAAATGCATCCAGTTATCTAGTGTAAGGGCCTGTAAGTTGGATGTAACTTGGAAAATAATCATTGTATGAAGGTAAAATACTGAATAGCTTTTCTCAGATTTGATGGATTTTATAAAGCCTGATTTATAAAGCCCAAATATGTATTTACACTGTTACGGCTTCTGTTTCACTCAACCATAGCCATGCATAGAATCTCCACTTTTGTTAATGTCAGTTATTAATCACAGTTATACCAAATAAAATCTGATTAAGTGAAAGTCAACTGAACATAATGCAGAAACACCCTGACTGTTGCTAACACTAGGGCAGATGTTAATTCCAGGTTTATGACAGGATGCAAACTCTTGTAACAACCATAGATGCCTGAACCATCCTGTGTCACCACCTTGACTCCCATAACCTCACTTGGCATATTATAATATAAACATAAATTATACTGCTGGGCTACATTTATATTGTCTTGAAAAGGTCAAGGATCTGGTTGAATTATGCATACATACTGTTTTGCTGTTTTGTAAGTTCCTGATTTGGGAGTTTTTCCAACTTTAATGATGGAAGTGGTTTATATAAGAATATTGAGCCATGTGATTTGCTGTGTTTTGGTATTTAGAACCTGTAAATAAAAAGCAGATTTTTTTCCTCCTTTTTTTTCATCTTATAATGTTTATATGGAGTGCATACATACCATGGCTGAGGGACCTGAAGTACAGCCCATTGGACTGAACCACATGCTTTATTGCTTGAGAGGTGTTTGGAGTTTAATTGTTTTGTGTTAATTGGTTATATGGCAGCCATTTTTCTTCCCCTTGTCTGTCATATGGTTTAGCTAAGCCAGTATTTAATTCAATTCAAATTTATTTATATAGCGCCAAATCACAACAACAGTCACCTCAAGGCACTTTATATTGCAAGGGAGACCCCACAATAATTGATACAGAGAAAAACCCAACAATTACATGACTCCCTTTGAGCATAACTTTGGTGACAGTGGAAAGGAAAAACTCAATTTTAACAGAAGGTAACCTCTGGCAGAACCAGGCTCAAGAAGGGGCGGCCCTCTTCAGCGACCATTTGGTGTGAGAGAAAGAAAACAGGACACAAGACATGCTGTGGAAGAGAGCCAGAGATTAATAGCAAGTATGATTCAGTGCAGAGAGGTCCGTTAACACATAGCGAGTGAGAAAATTATTTAGTATTTATATATAATTATTTAATTTCCTTCATGTGTTATTTCATCAGGTGAGTTTGTCTTATTTTTGTTTGAGGTTTCGTTAGTTGTTATTTTGAGTTTTGGCTTTGTTAACTATTTTAATATTTTTGCGTAAATAAAACCCAACTTTTGAATTAAACACCTGTGTCCTCTGTGTTTTACTGCTTGGTCCCTGACATCTGGGAATACAAAAAAAATCAAAAACAAACAAAATCATGTTTCTAGTGGGACTAGTGCTCCTTCCTTTTTACAGATTGATCCCTGGAAGTCCCATTCTCACAGTTTGCACAATGCTCTCTGTGATATCGCTGGTGATGTCAGAATGGCACAGAGTGAAGAGGCATTAACTTCTGTTTCAGAATGACCTGAATTTCATATCAAGCATCATCACTGATGAGGACAGCTGTTTTTCTGGCTATAATCAAACAGTTTTCAGTTAAAGAGTCCACAGTTTCCCAGCCTGATGACAGCAGGTACCAACATTCAAAAGACTGTGAGTGTGATGTTCTACTGTACAGTATGGCTCATCTAAGGAAAACATTCAATATAATTCAATATAAATAACCTGCAGCTTGGACAGTGACACAGTGACTTTGTGTACGAGCAGAATCTGCTTAAAATGCAGGAAGATTTGGGCAACACAAACACAGTCTTTGACAACCAGCCTACTGGCCAGACTTGGATAGATTTCCTTTCACTTTGCCCACTTCTTGAAAATGAAAGTCAAGCTGGAGATCACTAAAGGTTATCTTCAACTTGCACATCACAGGTACAGAGAGGAATAACAGAACATTGATGGACTGATCTAAAAACAGCCATTGCACAGGAAGTCCTCTCAACATGTCGGAGAATGTGAGCCGAAATATGAAACTAGCCAAATTTAAATCTGGTAAAGGTTATTTTTGTCAAGCCCCCTGACCCCCACACCCAACTTCTGGTGACAGCATTGCAAATCATATAACAAAATTCAATTGACTGGCAACCCATTTTTCCCTGTGAAAAATGTTAAAAATAAGTCTAACACCAGTGAATGCACGATCAATTCCACATTTCTGGAGAAGATTATTCTTGTTTTTTTTTTTATTTTTTACTTTGTAATTATCTGTAAGTTTCAGTCCATGCTTGGACATTTGACAGTTAACTGTGAATGATCCATAACCGGTGAATCCACTAGGAAAGGTTTTGCATTCAGTTGATAATATATTATATATGCATTAAAATTTAACAGGAAGATAAACATTTAAGATTCTAAGTATTAATTAATTTGGGGAATTTAAGGAAACAGCCATGAAAACAATTTATCTGAAAAAAGTATAATTTCTTAGCACTGATGTATGGTGTATGTGGAACCACCAGGTTGTGTGTTGTGTATCAGAAAACACAACATATCAACTAAAAATATCAATCGATCCTTACACTGTGAAACTTTGTGCACGGAGAAATACAAACCATCTCGCTCAGTCCTTTCAGTTTTAAATAATGCCTGTGGCCAAAAGTCTGGCATTTTAAACCATGTGCTACCTTGAAGCCACATGTCCATTTAACCCAAATAATCTTCTAGATATTGATGCAATAAAAAGGCCTCAGTAGAAGTATCTGATTAGATTGGAACAGCTGCTCCATATGGAGAGCTTGGCATGCACACTGTCCTCAACCTTCACAGTGAGAATGTAACACAGCAGTTGCCACTGAAGGTGGCAATTGCTGTTTATTGTTGGCATCTGGATTGCTTGTTATTTGATGGCTTGATTCAGTGGAATCTTCATTAGGGTTTATGGGCTGGAAAAATCAATTCCGGTTAACTAATCCAGTTAATCTTATTATATTCTACTGAATCACTGACTGTGAACCAAATGTTATGCAAACAGGAATGCTGGCATTTCAGGAAGCATTTCAGGAAGCATAATTGTTTTTGTCTGGTGGAAAAATCCATAGCTACTTTTTGCACATCAATATTTTGTGGTTTAAGCACATTAAAGAAATTCATGAACTCATGTTTGATCCTCTTTTTCTGTAGCTGTGAAACACATGCACAAACTTTAAATATCTGGATGGAGGTGAAGATAAGCAGGCTGATTACCTTGCAAAAACTTCAGCAATAGCTCGAGCGTTTGAAAATGACTCTTAAAGAACAATGGATACACCAACCTGGGTGACAATTTGATTTGCTTCTTTAAAGTTGCACTGATTGATTTTTCTGACCACTTGGTGGCAGAAAAACTTTGCAGGCAGACAGCTGTGATTGTGTGATCAATTAACACATTCATCTGCTGCTTTGAGCCAGTGGCTTAGGTGTTTGATTTAGTCTGTGTACTTGGTGCACTTTTGGCTCCATGGTGACATTTTAATGCACGGCATTTTGAGCCGCAAAGGCTCAGCAGCTTCTGGGCAGTTTGCAGACATAACATCGATACTCTCTGTTTTTTTGTTTTTTTTCATACATAAATCAATACATGGCCAATGTTTATCCCTGAGTGATAAAGCTCTTCTGGAGACTAACAACAACTCAACCTTTTGGCCTTTTCTTTTTAATCTAGGAAATATTTACCACTTGTTTTGAATGAATGCCAAAATAATTTCCAGGAAATTCAGTGAAAAGAAGATTATGCATAAGATCATCTGTAATCACTAACCTGCCTGCTTTCCTGGGTGTTCATCTGCTAGTCTGCTACTTTCCCGCGCTATCAAACAAATCATTACACTTAGAGCTCCATCCAAGCCTCCACCATCATCTACATCACCTCCAGTGTCTGGACTCTGGGAGGTCCTTTGTTAAATCCCATCACTGCTGACATCATTGGAGTCGAATTCCTGCATTAATTAATTTCTCTATCTCAACAAAACACGTTCAATTCTTCCAAATAATCTCTCTGTATTGAAATGCATTTATGTATATATTCATTGTATAAGTAATGGGAGGGTAACATATTATCTGTGTCACTGCAATTACCCTAACCTTGTTGATTATTAATGCTTAGTTTCTCTGCAGCACAAACGTCAAGGACACTGAGCTTGCAGCCGGAGTGCACAGGTGAGGCTGGAATGATCGGATCACAGGTCCTTATCTGCTCGTCAGTGGAATTGTCACAGAGATCGATAAAATCCTGCAGGGGCGATATCCTTTGAGAGTCAATTAGCTGTCCCCTCCCTCCTCTGTCCTTTCTTTTTTTCCCCCACTGAGGTCTGAAAGGCAAAATTCCTGTATGAATGAACGCGTGTGTGTTGCTCTTCAAATATATGAAATTTAAGTAAAAATAATGCAAATTTGAAAAAAATATGTTCTGCATGTCAAAAGTGGATGATTAATGTTTCTTTCTTGTGTACCTAGAAAGAACCCGTGCAGACGCAGGGACGACCCATGATCATCTTGTTGTGAGACAACAATGCTAACATTTTACATGAAGTAAGGTTTTTAAATATCTACAGTTGATGGCTCAACACATACCTAAACACAAGAGGAAGCAGCACAGTGTGATTATAAGAGTGGATAAGGGTGCACATAGGTAGACTGTATGTGAAGGCAGCTTACTGGTAGATCACAAACAGTGACAGAGCTGTTGATTGTTACATGATTTTTAGTTGGCAAGATTTACAAAATACCAATACAATACAAAATAACACAAATATAATTTTATTTCTATTTGTAATTTTTGTGCTTTGAATGCTGATTTATCTCCAGTTTTTGGTGTAATTTGGATTTTAGACCTTCTGATATATTTAAATCTTTAGAGTGAGCTGCGGTTCCCAAGTGACTGCATGAAAAGCACAGGTATGCTCTCACATTTCTGTTTCATTTTTCAATGAAATATCTTCACTGGGTCTGGCAGAAGGTATTTCACTGAGAAAGCAAAACGAAATCTAAGCGCATACCTGTGACTGCATGAAAAGCAAGTAAGTATGGGCTCCACCAGTTTCTTTGTTATAGAGTATGCATGGCCTGTTTAAAGGCATGCATATTGGGTTAACCGGTAATTTCAAGATGTCTGTCACTCTGTGGACTGTGCTGTGGACTAGATTGGCAACCCATCCAGGGTGTACCCCGTCTTGCAGTTTAAAAAAAGCTTTAAAATGTTGGAATATGAATATAATACATTTTAGTTTCTTTTCTTACCATGTTCAAACTTCTAGTTGTCCTTTCTGAATTTGTTCTCTCACAGGCAAACATTTCTTTTCTTTCTTTCCCCCTCCATCGTTTTCCATCATTCCAGACATGATAGTCATTTTTAAATAAGTTCCTTGGGAACATTTACTGCCCACCGCTTTCTAATTTCCTTCCCTTGTCACTCCTTGTTGTGGGTTTTAAATTGCTTTAATTGTCTCCCTCATTGATGATGCTAAAGCACTGTTTCTCTAAACGTTAATCCCTTAATCATTTCCCTTGGCAGCCTATGAGCTTTGGTAGTCCGCAGCAATCAGTGATGTCTTCATAGTTTGGGAGATATTGTCTTGGCAGCGTGGCCCATTTCCCTGAGTCTCCTGGGATGTTGTATAATGCTCAAGTTGTCACACCAGCTTTGAGAGCGGGGGAAGTACTGTGGATATATTACAGGACCACATTATATTCATGATGAATTTGGAGCCTAGACATGTGTCCTAGAGGATATAAACTCTGAAGTGCAAAAAAACACTTCTTTTTTTTTCACTATTTCAGGCATAACGAGAACTAAAGACCTATTTATGTTTTCTGGTGTTATAATATTTATTGGGAAATGAAGTAAAATGTCTACAACTTAATACGAACTTCAGTTTTGACAAAGAGGTGGAGTAAAAGTTAAAAAATATTCACAGTGTCCACTTCTTCATTGTGAAGAATATTAGTTCTTAGTTAGTTCTACCACCATAGCTTTTTCTTTGACACCAATATATTAATAACAGGTGTGATCATAAAGAGTCCTGGCAGTAATGTGTCTGTGGTGTTTGAGTTGTTTGGAGGTACTTACGTGTTTCACTCACTACAGTAAAGATAACCCTTGAACCTTAATTTCATTTCTGGAAAAAGTTGATGGTATTGTGGATACTTTGCTATGTGGGTAACAAACTTTGCCTATTCAAATTTGTCACTGCAAAACCTCAAAATCTTACCAAGTATATTTTTCTTATTTCTGGTCAAAATATCCGATTACACTTGAAATAAGACACATTGAGCTAAAAAAAAAAAAAAAAAAAAACATTTTTAAATAAAA
>VUQR01008127.1:8579-32468 GCA_015108515.1 Hemichromis elongatus | reverse complement strand
AAATAAGACACATTGAGCTAAAAAAAAAAAAAAAAGAAGCATTTTAGTGAGATATATGAACTTGATTTTAGGCAGTGCATCTTAAAACTGGAGAATTTTCACTTGTTCCATTGGCAGATATTTGCACTTATTTCAAGCAAAAAATATCTGCCAATTGAACAAGTGAAAATTCTCCAGTTTTAAGATGCACTGCCTAAAATCAAGTTCATATATCTCACTGAAATTCTGTAGCTGAATGTGTCTTATTTTAAGTGTAATGAGATATTTCAGCTAGAAATAAGACAAATATACTCGGTAAGATTTTTAATTTTTGCAGTGTATGTTGGCATGAACGGGTGGCTAGGACTGACACTGTTGAGGTCGTTTGTTGTCTAAAACTGTGGAAAGAAGAAGAAAGAAAACCCTTTGTGTCCACTCAGTTGTGCCATCTTTGGGTTTTAATATCTCTGGGTTGTGTCAGAAGACACAACTGTTGTCACCAGTTAACAGTGAGCATGTTTGACGCAGAGGTTGATATTTGCTCTCTGTGCTAAATAATTGAATCATCGGTATCACAAATAATACCTTCTTCCCTGGATTCTTTGAGGATAAAAAGAGAGGATTTGCCCGTAGGTAGCATAACAACAGTATGCTATGTGTCCTGAGGGGGATACACTGAGCATTTGTGAACATACTCTAAAATTTCAAGGTAACTTTATTGGTCGTTACAATTATTAATCAAGCTACAGTACAGGACATCCTAACCCCAGTAACCAACATGTTGTTGACTTCCAATGAAAAAGCAATCGAGTTACATTTGAAATTAACAGTGACTGTGGTATACTGGCTCACACCAATGTCAGTAGAACACCTTGCTAAGGGAAAGCTGCCATAAATACTGTCAAATATTTTCCCTCTCTTGTCTCTATAAAACAGAACAGAGTGGCTGGGCTGGGAAAACAAGAGCAGGGTCTGTGCACCTTACTGATGAGACACTGCTGCTCAACAATTTCCAGCAAAAAAATAAAAATGAGGCTGCAGCTGAAGTGTGTTATGCATTCATTCTGTTTTGTCCAGTTTGTTACGGTCTGCTAAATTGTCTTTGGTCAGAGAAGAACAATGGAAGTGTGGTCTGAGATTAACAAAATAAAACTCCAAACAAATCTCACAGTGAATCGTCAAATTCCAGACCACATCACTGTCTCAGTTCGGGAGAGTAAACAACACTATCTCAGCAGAATCATGTATAATGAAGCCACGGGTAGGAACTAAATTGTAGGTTTTTATATATCATATTGCTGTTCTGATAAAAGAGGGATCACCTGTTGTGTTCCCTGATATCACACTGATTTGTGTCGGCCGCAAAAAGCTTGAGGTGCTATGTGCTGAGGAAAGTTGTTTTCTTTTATTCATCAAAGGTGTTTTTGTTCTTTTTACAAAACGGCAGGAAGTCTGAAGAAGAGGCGCAGAAGGGGAAACGCCAGAGAGCAAAATCCTGAAATATGAACAGCAGGAGACTTTTGAAATAACTAAAAAATAAGCCTACATTTAGTCACACTTGACAGCAATCATATGCAGACTTCTGTGTCACTTTGAGAAGCCACACCACTAAAATTTATACTTTCGTGTTGAGGTCTGCAGTTTTTGAAAAGCTCCACCTCCCCAAAGGCTGTCAGCATGTACACCCTCTCAACCACAAAAAACTGAACTGTAAAAATAATGCAAAAAACTCTATTAGAAAAAAAAAAATATCTCCCTCTCATAAATGACCACTTTATTGTGGTACAGGTGTCTCACAGGGACTCTCTTGTCGAGTGTAATTTGTCTCTGCTAGGGCTTTCACGGCAAACTGGTCCTGAGTAACAGGCTAGAGAAAGGCTTCAAAAGACTACTACAGACTGGATATGGGTTACTGGGGCCTCATCCTCCCTGGAGCTGGTCCCTGGAGGCAGGAAGGGGCTCACTGGTGAGCCTCCTGATGGTTGGGATATAGCTCACTGGGACCAGGCAGGTTCAGTTCAATGGATGCACATGGGTCAGCCCTCCAGGTGGACCCACCACCTGCTGGAGTGCTGTATGGGTTTGGTGCATTGTGTATCTTGGCATCCTGGTCTCCAGTTGCTGAAACTGGTTATTGGGACATGGAATGTCACTTTTCTCATGGGGAAAGAGCCTGAATGAGTGTGTGAGGCCGAGAGGTACACATGCCTTAATGCACTGCTTGAGTTCTGGAGACTCCTGGAGAGGGGCTGGACTCTGGATGGTTAGACGGATGGCATACACAAACCTGCCTTTGTGTATGTCTACACTGTCATATAAACACCAGAAAAAAATAGACATAAATGATCCAGACAGATGCTTGTAGAGAGGGTGATTTTGGACAGAGCAGAGCCATTCGTACTCCAGTGTTAGCACTTGGCTAAACTCACACCCTGGCTTCTCTTCCTAGTTTATAGACATGAGAGTGTTAATTATCTTCTGGAAATAAATTTTTTTAAGATGCTACAAGTATTCCATTATACTGGTCATTCAAATGTAATTGCATTAAATATAACCAAGAGCAACATAGTGAAATACAACCACAATTCCAAAAAACGAGAAACAATTGAATCTGTAAAATAAAGAAATAATTACACAGCATCCCAATATTTCTTGGAATTGGGTTTGTACATATTTAACCAAGAACAAGGAATTTGATTTGTTACTGTAGTGTTGGCAGTTGAAATAAGTCCTTGAAATAAATGAAATGTTATGTAGACCAGAAATGAAAGTGGTTTAATCAACACGTGTCAAAACAAAACTTGTAATATATGTTATTGGTTTCTCAAGTTTGAAGAACAAAATTCAAGGATTCAATGACCTTTATTGTCATTCGCATCACATGTTTGCATTAGGTGGAACGAAATTATGAACACATGGTCCTGGAGCAAAAAGGAACAGAATAACAAAGAAACAGAATTTTTTTTTTTTTTAAAAAGTAATAAATAGAAAAAGTATTTTTTCTGTTTTTTAAACAAAACAGAATAACAAGTAATAAAATAATACGATAAATAATATGATAAATAGAGTGCAACAACCATAAATAGAGTGCAACAACTGAGTACCAGTATGGAATATGGATGTAGAATGTAGGTATAAATATAGGCATGAAATACTTTAGCAGCATGATGACCAGCATTGATAAAGTCACAGTGTCAGTAAGTGTCTGTAGTGAGTTTAGGGTGCTACCATAACAGTTCTTGTCCATTTATGCACTGAGAAGTCTCACAGCTTCTAGAATGAAGCTGTTTCTCATTCTGGTGGTTTCGCATGTTTTCCAAGGTCGGCATAGTGGTCACAAAAAAAGAATATAAAATGTTGATGTGGGGTTAGAAAACTCAAGCCTGTGCTTAAAAGACTTTTATGTCTGCAGTCTGCATAATAGCCAGCAGGGGCCCAATCGTCTCGCAAATAGAAGTCTGAGATCTATGGCAGAATGAGACTATCCCTCACTTGATCTATGAAGTTAGCAAAAACCTTTTTGATGATGAAAGTTTTAAGTTTTACTTAGCACAGTGCAATGTCCGTTTTTCAAAATTATGATGATATTTAGAGTAAAATAATCAAGAAATCAGGGTTTGCTTCATGCGTAGGTACCTTGTGATTGATCAGATGCTAGGTTACAAATGTCAATGATTTTCATTTGTCAATCAGATTCTCCTAATTACAATGTACAAAATAAAAAATAAAACAGGTATTTTATTCACTCTATGCTAAGCAGAGATAAACTGTGAAGTATTTTAATGCTTTGAACACTCTGTGATGTGTGATCGGTGGGGTTACAGTGTATGTCATGTTTTCACATTCACAGGATGAAGGAGAACGTTTGTGGCATTCATTTGTTACATGCATGTAATTCAAGGTGAGAAAAGTGTCTTCTTCTCATTGTCGTTAACAATGAAAGGGACACAAAGACTGAATGATAAACGAGGCATTGTTGGGACTGTCATGCTGTGGTCATTGTGAGTGTATGTGTTGTGGCAGGGATATAGAGAGAAGGATGGATCTCTGGTGAGTTTTTTACATTGATTCGTCTCTCACCAGAGCTGCAGTGCTGTTTAGAAATGACAACAGCATTCATCATCTCACTGGTCATTTGTATAGACAGGGCAGGTCTGCAGTACAAGGCAGCTTTGCAAAAGCAAATTATGTCTGTATGTAGTTGGAACAGTGTATGCTTGTTACCAGCACTTGACTTAACATGTTAAGAGGCCAAACCACAAGAGTTTTTTTTTTTTTTTTTTTTTACAGCAAGGATTTCTTAAAGACAGCTTGACTTTTTACAGTATGGAACAAAACTACTGTGATTTACAGCAAGCATCTTTTGTCAGGATTGAGCAATAAAAAAACAACAACATTAAAACAGCAGGTAGTAAACACTTTAAAGTGATTCATACAAGATCTCTGAAGGTTACACATGGCACGGTTGTGCAGTAGTTAGCAAAGCAAAAATGTTCTGGTTTTGACCCTGTTGGTCAGCTGTGACCTTTCTGAGTGGAAATTGTGTGTTTTTCCTGTGCCTGGGTGATTTAGGATCCCTCCCACAGTCCAGACATTTGAATTTTAGGTTAATCTATGATTCTAAATCGTTCTTAGTGTGGATGTGAGTCTGAATGGTTCTCTGACTCTCTCTGTCAGTGCTGTCCAGATTATAATGAATATAAAAGTGGGACATGCTCCAGGACCCTTTGCACCATAACTGGAAAAGTGGTTAAGAAAACGGTAGAGGTGAATAAGCTATTCAGTCTGTAAATAATACACTCAAGGGATTTAATAATTATTTTGAGGCCACTGCTGTTGCAGTTTGGCACTATATAAATAAAATTGAATTGAATTGAACTGAATTAATGATCTACCACTTTATTTTTGGCTCAATATTGGAAAAGCGTTTCTCTATTACAAAACCAGCTGTACAAATGCCTAAAATAAAGGGTTGCCTCAATGACAGTTCCCAACATGTGGGATTTTATCATGCCTTCATCCCATCTGCATACTCAGGTCACCTCTCCTCTGATCCAAATAGCACTTTCCTTTGGTATTTAGTTACCTCCTTAATCAAGGCGATATGACATTGGTAAATGGACTGATTCTTATATAGCGCTCTGGAGTACTCAAAGCGCTCTATAAAACATGCCACATTCACAATTATCTATACTTTGTGCTTTCTAACTATCATTCATACTCCGATGGATGCATCGGAGAGCAAGTGGGGGTTAGTATCTTGCCCAAGGATATTTGGCATGCAAATTTGGGGAGCCAGGGATCGAACCACCAACCTTCTGATATCAGCTGACCTGCTCTACCTCCTGAGCTACAGCCACCCCAAAATAAAAACATTATAAAAAAAAATAAAAATCTGCTCAGGAAACAGAAAGCCAGTGCCATTCACCAACCTGGTTGCCGAACCCCTCTGACCACTGGGCTGAAAGATGACCATTGTCAGTGTCTTTGTGCCAGAAAGCAATCCTGGAGGTCCAGTGCCTATACCTCTGCTTGGACTCTATGCTAACAATTGCCCCACTTAAAGAAGACATTTCTGGTCTTTTTTATCCCCAAAATGGATTCATGCTGGTCTGAAGGGCTTCCTATGCATCCTGCTCTGTAGCCAGTGTAGGAAGACAGTACAACAATTGCAACAGTGATGACACGTCTCATGGGAGTAAGTCAAGCGGGTCATCAAGAGTGAGGCAGTCCAGTGTGGAATCAATGAGTTTTATGTCGATGGAAACAATGCTAAACCCGGGGCTTTGTCGGATGCCACAAATCTGCTGGTACAGGAAAAAAGCTGACAGCACACTGGGTATGCAATAATCAGAATGTTAAACCCCTCAGCATCCCCCTTCGCTCCTTCATTATTGACAGTCTCACAAGCTGCTGATTATGCAACTTTTATAGTTTGTATAGGAATTAGCTCATCATTATTTAGGAATTAGCTCATCCGTTCAAAGATACTACCTCTGAGCCTTATCAACTCGCTTTATTTCCCATCACCATCTAAATTCAGTATTTAAATCTGAGTCCCAGAGCTCGATCATCTTAAACATTATTCATCTGTTTCATCCTCGTGGCTTAACTGATCTGAGTGTGCTCCTGTATTTTCTCAGTGGGTTGATAACAAGAATATGTTCATATAAAATCTCCAACATCAGTAATTTCAGTGTCACGGCTTTTCGGCTCAAACTTTTCGAGCTATTAACCAATAATGAGAAGAAAAAGCCTTGCATAGCAGATTTTACTTCTGCTTGTTGCACACCTGGAATAACCATCTGTACAGTTCAGATGGTTAATGATTCAAAACGAGCTTTAAAACTAAAAATCAAGATCTGCAAACATTAATGTGTGACCTGTGGTGACTAAGAAGCTGAGACCATTTGGGACATAGTTATATGATATGATCTATATTATATAATACCATTCCTCTCACCATATGGGATAGAAATATAAAGCAAGCCCTCACTACTGAAGGAAATGAGGAATGCTAGTTTATTCCCAAGTCTTACAGAACTTGTTGTTTTGAATCCCTCAAAAATTCTTCCTTGTCACATCTATTTATTCTCCCCCCCTCCATCAAGTACGTAATGTGACTTGAGTTGATTTTTTATTTGTTAGCAGGATTACTCAAAAAGTTATAGACAGATTTTAGTGGGGAAATTCTTTAGAGCTACTGATTTTCTATATTCAGATCTGAAACCAGGAATATTTGTGAACAAAGACCAAATAAAGAACCCTTCTGAATACATAAGAAAAAAATATTAAGAGAGGTTATAATGTTCCAAAGAAAACATTAAACTAATCCAATCCTTTTGAGTACAAAGTCTCAATTTATCCATAGTATGCTCTGAATGTACTTCTATGGCAGAAAAATGCACTAATGCTATTGTTTTATAAGATGTATTTGATTTATATGTACTGCAATTTGTGAAATTTTGTGACATGAGAAAATGCGAATCAAATGCCTTTGTTACGGCTTAATGCTTAGACTATAGAAGAAATGAGAACAGGAGGTTGCCCAGTCAACGACTGAAATATTTAAACCGCTAGTGACAGAGAGAAAAACAGGATTACGACCTTTTCTAATTTCTCTCATTTGTATGTTCTGCTCTTCTCCGTCCTTTCTGCCCGTGTCATGGAAATCAGTCTTAGTACAGCACGTTCTCCTCTAGGTTAACTTTTGTTTTTTAATAAATTTTCTCTAAAGTTTTAGCAATCACAGAACTAGGAAGAAAAATATTTTAACTAACACACATCAAAAATTTGTTGCATTTTTCACCTAATAAAGTCAGTTTTGCCTTTTTCCAGACTTTTGTTTTTTGTAGGCTTAGCGTTTGGATTATCACCTATGATTAAACTCAGAAGATTACCCGTTCCTGTAAAATCTTGTCATCCCTAAACAACACAGTAGTAGTTGTGTTACAATGCAACACTTTATGTAGTTATGTCAAACATCATATTTAACTGACATTACTTTAACAGTGATCTCTAGATTTTGTTAAATGTCTGTAGTCCAAGGAGTGGAACTATGGATTTGGGAAATGAGAGGGGGGCTTATATACATAGGGTTGATTGAAGTCAGATGGGGAAATTCAAACATTTGAATTTAGACAATTATGAAGGCAGGACGCTTAAATAAGAAGTAACAAAAGGTACAAAAAATTCAGCAAACAAAGAAAAACAGTCAAGACCTTTTAAAAAAATTAATGTTAACTTTAATGAGTAAATCGTAGTATGAAACATACACTATATGTATGTATCACCCATTCAGTTCTGGATTTCGCAGTTGCCATGAGAACAGTCCTGAAATTAACCTGAAAGAAAACCTTTGAGATATATTAGAGCAGAGACTGGTCCAACATTATCCAATGTCCAACATCAGTGTCTGACCTCACAAATGCGGCTCTGAAAGAGCTTCTAAAAACTCAGCACATAAACGCTTCTAAACCCCGTAGTAGCCTTCCCAGAAGAATTAAAGCTGTTATAGCTGCAAAGGTTGGACCGGCATCCTGTTAAACCTTACAGATTAAGAATTGGATGTCAGTTAAATTCATTGTGGAATAAAGGGAGACAAGCAAATACTTCTGCTGATATAGTCTGTGTAGGAATGGTCCTGCATTCTCCACATTCACATCAATAAATGCATGCAGGGAAATCAAGTCGTATCAATCCTTCACAAACGCACTTTATATTGAAAACAGACGTTTCCACTACAGTGCTATTGTGAGATAGTGTCTGATTACTGTGCCTCCTTCATTTCTTATTTTGGAACTGTCAGAAATATATGGAGTGTGACACAAATGCTATTACTGTCTTTGATGTCTTTGGGAAAGTACCTGTTGTCACATATAAGTGCAAATATGCGTTCTGGTTACCAGATTAGGCACAAATATATAAAGGAATGACAGAAACTGTATGCTTGGTAAAATCCATATAAGAAGAGGAAGGAGAGTTGAGTTTAGTTGCACGAGATTAAATAAACGCATTGAAAATTTAACATTTAGATATTCATAAACTGTTACAGAAAATTATATTCAGCAACCACTGTTAGCTGAGGCAAGACATTCTTAAAATGATGAAGAACTTTAACCAATCTGATGCAATGCAAACTTAAAAATGGACTAGGAATGCAGGGGCTATTTTGTGTCTTATATTTTCACCTCATTTTTAGGCAAAACAAATCCAACTTCTGCTCAGTTGTTGTTTACAAAATACTGAAAAGAGGAGAAGATATAATTACTTTTGGGATATGTGGAGAGGCTTTTTTTTGGCCTGTTTGAAGGGTATTCCTTCTCCTCCTCTTGCACGTAGAGGCAATACACAGAGGAGAGAGCATCCTCGACGTATAAGCTGCACAAACAGCTTTTGATGCAACAGTTAATGTATAACAGTAGGAAGCAGTCAGGGAAACTAGTATCTGATTAATAATTCCTTCTCATGCAGAGAGATTTCGAGACCGAGTCAGGGAGGGAGTGCAAAAATATAAACAGTTGGCATATTAATGCGCTTGTTGGGGATGAGTAAACTGGAACCACAGGAAAGAAATGATACACTATTGATTGCTGCATTGCAGAGTCAAACTGCAAACTGAGATTAAAACTCAAACGCAGTCAAATCCAAATGCTTACTTCATTTGGTGTAATAACTGTCTCTACAAAAATTGTGTGCATAACTGGGGGAATGGTGTTTATATTATATTTTGCTGAAAACATTTAGCACTGCTCTACAAGGTTGTGGTTATTCAAAAATCGATTTAAGGTGTATGGTGGAAAATATAAATGTACTGACTAGATATGGATGACAAAATGCAGGCAAAAAGAAAAATTTACTATACAGAGCATTTCGTAAAACAGAAAATGGTGAAATTAAATATTAAAAAACAAAAACATACAAGTCACTTCACATGAGATCTAAAAATAAAGAATATTAATCAATAATTTAAATTATTACTAAGATTTTGGGGCAAAGCGAAGAGTGTTATAAAAAGTGTGGCTATAGAAAAAACTTAAAATATTAATATTTGTACAAGAAGCAAAATTGTATTTTGGTCAGAGTGAAAGGTATTTTTTAGGTATTTTTTTAAATTATGGAGTTGTAAAAATGTACATGATATTATTTTGTATTTTAAACATTGTATAAAATCTGTATAATTACATAGTTAGTCCTGAGGCTTATAACAAGGAGGAAGCTGGATAAATAATAATTGATGACTTATGGCGAAGGGGTGGAATTAAATAAGTGTGCAGTTCTCCCCCGCTCCTTTTTTAGGCTCTAAAACTGCTCCATTTGTCCTAAATGGCTCTCTCTACTACTTACACATTTAAAAGGAATTTAACAAAACAACACTTTACTGTTAGTAAAATCTAAAAATAAGGAGAGTTATAAATAAGAAAGTGCATCGTGAATGGAAAAACTACCCATCAAAAAATTTACAGTGTTTTTTATGCTAGTTGTTTATTTATTTATTTATTTTTATGGCAAGCAAACAAAACTAAATAGTTAAAGTGAAGTGAGTCATTCCCTCCATGCAAAACAATTAATCTAGGAACCATACACATTGTACCCTAAAGTGAAAAAAACATCCTCAGCTTTCCCGCAGTAATTGCCCTTTGTTTGTGCACACAGAACATAAAATTAATTGTAGAGCTTCAATATATGGCCAGTTAGGAGTGTTGTTCAAAAACTATTCTCTACTGTAAAGCCATATTAAGAATATGAACAAAACCACAAAAACCTGGATACCTGTATGCTTCCACTCAGCGTAGATCTGTTCTTACATGCAAATATCAACTCATGATTGCATTTGCACATGTAAACATTTATTTCAAAATCTTACCGGGATTAGCTGAAACAGCCTACTGCAAACCACAAAAGTGCTCCACCTACAACATTACAGCTTGTATCAGGTATGTGATGCAACCAAGACGCGAATAGCAGTCAGGACACAGCCACGGGGGGACGAAAACACATTAATCATGTGAAAATTTGCAAGCATATGTGGCAACTGCACAAATAATCATAACCAGGATGTTAGTATTTGTGGTGACATTTTTCACTATGTTCCATGTAAACATCAAATGTTAAATATGATTGAACATGAATAAGCTGAATTTGATTTGTGACATTTCCTGTATTTCCACTGAGCACATGATTTGTATAGTTCTGGATATAGCCAACAAATTCAATTGTCAGAGATGTATAAGGATTACGACTATTATGATGCCACTACATCAATGAAGTGACTTCCAAAAAGTCTTTAGAGGAAGCTTTTAAAGAAGAAAGAAAACAGTTAAATAAAAGAAATTGATAAATAGTTGGCCAAAAAAAAAACTTAAATAGGTCAGTAATGGAATAAAAGTTGAAATAGCTAGATAAAAAAAAAGGCCAACCCCCCCAGAACATAACATTTAAAGAGAGAAGGAATGCTGATGAAGGCCAGCTTGAATAACCCATATGTGGGAGTATGTCAGCTAAAAACACAGATGTAATTACAAAGCTTCCAAATGTAAACATACATCATTTAATCCTTCTCCTTTTATTCATAGTTAAGTAAGAGTGGAGAAAAAAAATCTTTCTACATGTGGAAATGTGGTAATTAAATAAAAAGATAAATAAAGCACATTCAAAGTCTGTGGAAATTCTTAAATGCGGCTGTATGTTTCCCCAACCGACCCCCTGCAGGACTCACCAGGAAATAAACTCTTCTTCTCTTCTTTTAGGAGTGTTTTTGATTCTGCTGAGGTAGAGAGTTTTGCCTAAGAGAAGCTTCCTTCTGTTGAAACCATCAGACAGTGTAAACAGCAGTCTGTGGGCCATTAATTATGCCTGGTGAAGACACACACATAGAGAGGGAAAAAGGGGGGCAAAGATGGAGAGTGGAGTGTTCTGAGGTACAAATAAAGCTAAGTAAAGGAAAAGTTAAGTGGAGAGATCTCCACATCCTCTCAGCTTAACTTTACTTACTGTGAAAAATAGTCGAAATACTTCAAAGTCAAATACTAACTGCTTGAAGAATTTGAGCTGCTGTTTTTTTTTTTTTGTAAAAACAAAGTAAGACAAATGTGCTCACATTAGAAAAATAAAAATTTGCAGGAGACTGAGTGCGTTACCACCAGTGGGTTCTGCCGGTAACCCACTCAAACTGGGAGGAAATGAAATAAATAGTTAACATCCAAAGTTAGAAACATGGTACAGTGCAATTTCCTACTAAAAACCTGTTTATGAATTCAGCATAATGTCTCACTAAAGATGCTGCTATGTGTGGATAATACTGTGCCATTACTACTACAAATAATAAGATTCCCAGATTAATTTGGAAGCAGGACTCCAAACATACTAAAATAATTAAGTAAGATCTTCAATGATGAAAGGACTTGCAACACATTGTCTGGTGCCAACATATCTCCGACATTAATCACGGAGGTAGTCTGGATTAGATGAAGAGACAGAGAGACTGTCTCTAAATCCACAAAAATACTGCATCCCATTTCTTAATCTGTTTAGAAGAACCCATTGCTTCAATATTTAAAAAAGTATGGCCATTAACACATGTGTTATACCATCGTCATTACATTTAGCAATATGGCTTTATTCTGGAACCTCCCATGTGCCTACATGGAGCGCTTATAGAAGACCACTTTAAAAAGACCACTTCACAGAGAAAAGCAGACATTAGTAACAACAGATATCACAATAATTTAGTTATATGCGACATAAAATAATGAGCTATGGCAGAAATGGGTTTCAAAGTGGTTTGCAATATTGCAGGAACTGTAGGCAGGCGAAAGCTGCCTCATAGAACCCCCTTCTGTGATCTGTGAGGACTGCAGATGAGCTCGTTCCCTTGACTTTATTTTAAAATGGAAAATTTTTGATAGTTTCCTAAAGATTATACAGTGAAACAAAAGTAATTCTACATGCAGTCCCAGCATTATTTTTAAAGCACCCCTTCATCCTTGTGTGTGTGTAGACATGTAATTTAAAATCAGACATGGAGAAAGGCCCCATTTAGGTGTTGTAGGTGGTCAAATTATTCCTGATGTTTCTCTCCAGGTAAAAAAAAAATTCCAAGAAATAAATGTAAAAATAAATAAGTAAAAATTGTATGTAAAAAAAAAAAAAGTCTTTTGATTTTGTGAATTCCAGTTTAATCAGTAAAAATCACCATGAAGTTTGAATATGAATATGTCTGTTTCCATACATGTCTTTTTTTCCTTGGGTTTTTATTTCCATACTTGGTACGTAGTATTCAGATAGCTCCTGCAAGTGTTTGACATTCAAGTGTAATCACAGCAAACAGCGAATTGTTCCTCTGAAAAGCCTCATTTCACAGTGAAATTTACCATCTGAAATGAGACGCCTGCTCAGACAAAATGATTTTTTGCCATGAAAATGAAACTCTGTGTGGCACGGGGATTGAAGTGATTTGCAAAGTGGGATGCTTTAGTCACAAAATAGTTACATTTCAAAGACACAATCGTCTGCTGTTCTGAACTATTAAGTCCTGAGCAGTGCGTTTCTACCTAAATTGAAGTGCAGCATTTGGTGATGAAACCCATCAGTTATTTTAAAGTGTTTTTTTCTTCTTCTTCTTCTACACAAGAAACCTCTCTGTGTCTGCATGATAAGGAGACGTATGTTGATGAAACCCTCTTTTTGATGTGATGTATATTTGAGAAACACATATTTGACATCTTTTTAACTTCACCGAAATCACAATTTTTATTTGATTTATTTATTTTTTTTTTAGAAAAACTAACCCATGCCTGAACTTTAGAGACAAAGTTTTCGGTATTTGAAATGTGAGAGCAATTCAAATTATCAGTGTACTTTTAACATGCCATTGGATCTAATGGTTTGATTTTCATGGGTTTATGTATGTAAGACATGCAATTTCAGTGCAAACTGCTTTGAGTACAGGATAGTGTTTGAATGCAATCACACAACATGGCGTGAAATAACATGCAGAGAGCAGAAGATGCTTAAAAGAGTAATACTGGAGTTTTATTTATAGGCCATTTTATGATAGCAGGCAGGAGTTTTCTTCACGATTTTGAGCATATTACCCTAAACATTTTTTTCTCTGTGGTTGTTTTTTTTGTTGCCTCCTTCATAGTGGCACAAACCGTGCCTCACAGTCACGACAATGAGGGAAATGCACACAAGCGCCAATTACAAGAGTTAAGCATTACTTTAAATGAAAGAAACAAGTTCAGAACTTAAAGTAACCATGTAATTTAAGTTATGTATGTAATCGGTACAATCATTAGTAGAAATGATGTATGCAATGTTGTTTAGTGCAGAAAACTAAAGCAAAACAGCCCCAAACTCCAAAAAAGGTGTCTGAGGCAGGAGAGTCACACAGCAGCTGAGGACTGGCACACTGGGCCCAGGTGTTGCCAGTCTCACTGATTGGAAACAAGCCACACCACCTGTCCAATGTCTGCAGACGAGCCCACAACAGGCTGAAAGGAAAGAGTGGAGTGGGTCGTCACAGATATTCCTGAGTCCTGCACTGAGGAGTTTTACGTTTTTGGACTATGACATAATTATTTAAGTATTTAAGGTTTCTGTGTTACTCTGCATTTTGGAATCTTTTTGCCTCTGGGTGAGATTTTGATTTCTTTCCCCCCCACAATATAGGCTTGATCTTTGTTCCACCACAGGGGTGTCCAACTCCAGGCCTCGAGGGCCGGTGTCCTTCAAGTTTTAGATCTCATCCTGGGTCAACACACCTGAATCAAATGATTAGTTCATTTCCAGGCCTCTGGAGAACTTCAATACATGTTGAGGAAGTATTTTAGCCATTTAAATCAGCTGTGTTGGATCGAGGATACATCTAAAACCTGCAGGACACCGGCCGTCGAGGCCTGGAGTTGCCCACCCCTGTTCTATCAAGTCTGCTCCCTCAGGGTCATGCATTTGGGCACTAACTCCTGCAAAGCCTGACGGCCTCTCTTCCAAATGAAAATGCATGGCAAAACCTTCCACTTTCTTACTTTTTGATATGCCACATATCATCTAAACTTGTCAAATCAGTACAACTTAAATGGCTACTAGTTACTTTAAGGTATTTTAATTTACAAAATTTACAATATTCAAAAGAAAACTCCAACAAAGAATTCTGTGTGAATGAGCACAAGCACCGAAAGGACCCGGGTCCTGGGGCATCTGCTGCTGGTTGGAAGGAGAACGAAAAGAAGACAGGGAAGTGGAGCAGAAAGTAGAGAAATGGTTCAGGACATCTGCCCCAGGTTTACATTCAGTCAAGTTCAGAACTGTGAAGTCTCCCTTGATAACCATGTAATGTTTAGCGCTGAGGATATTTGTAAAGATCACACATTATTTTAATCACATTGAAAGGAGCTAAAGAGGGGTAACAAACTAAGGTGGTCTTAAAGTAGCAATATTTAAAGAATTATAAAAAAATCTTCACTCCTCTCCGTGTTCTCTTTAAAAGTGTCATGTGTACACACTGATCAGTGTTTTGCTGATTTGGGATTACAGGCGTGGGAAGGAAGTAAAAACCATTTATGATTATTAGAAAATAACTTTTAAAATAAAAGCTTGCCAATAAAAAAAAGTCATGCAAAACAAACAAATAAACAAACAAAAAACCCTAATGAATAACACTTGTAGATATTTCCAGCAGGTTACAGATGTGCTATAGATTTTGTGTAGGTTTTTTTTCTTGTTTCTACTGCTTGTGCTCTGTGTGTGCCAGATGAATGGTAACCTCTAGAGTTGAAGTTTGTGGAGCTTGTGGCACTTCCACAAACTGCAGAGCCAGCTGAGGCTGCCTCTGAAAAGCAAGTGAGTCACCATAGGCTCAGTGATAAAATGTCAAACTTTACGTGTTAAAATGTACAACCTATATGAGATTTGGGATTTGATTTGAAGAAGGATATCGATCAGCTTCAAGAGTTCAGCTGAGCCTGACTTTGTGGCCTGCCTGAACTAATGCTATGCTCTGTTTGTCTGTGAAGGTTCTCAGTCATCCAGGTCATGGTACTCTAGGGAGCTTGGAAAGGAACGCGACCGGACTTCTTTAAGTTCCCTGAAGACATTTCACCTCTCATCCGAGAAGCATCTTCAGTTCTAAGAGCAAATTGTGGAAAGTGCCAAATTTTTAAAACCTATATAGGAAATGTTCCTATGAGGGTTATTGATCCACGACTTATCATCTGTCTAATCACATGAGAATCACTATTAGCCAACTCTTTTTATTTGCACCACTCATTCAAATTTGAAAATGAAGAATCAAAAGAAATCAGTATATCTTGTATAGTTTAATGAGAGATTTTACGCTGCTTGTCAGACTTAAATGTGCCCTTAGTATATTTTTGACATGATCACATTGTGAACATGCAGCTAATTATCATAGCAGCATAATCATGCAGGACTCTCATAACTATCTTATTGCTTTTAATAACCTTGTCTGAGTTGTGAATTGCTTGGTTTAAACCTGCAGTAATGTAATTTCAGGTTAGTTGAGATACATCTTCAATTTAACTCAGTGCAATTTTATTTATACAGTGACAAATCACAACAACAGCCCTCATGGTGCTTTATATTGTACAATAACACAGCAGAGAAAAACCCCAACAATGATATGACCCCCTGAGCAAGCACTTTGGCGACAGCAGGAAGGAAGAACTCCCTGTTAACAGGGAGACACCTCCTGCAGAACTAGGCTTAGAGAGGGGCGTCCATCTGCTGCGACCTGTTGGGTGAGGGCAGGAAGTCAGAGATGATTAATAACAAATGATTAAATGCTGAGAGGTGTATAAACACACAGTGAGTGGAAAAACAATTTCCCCAGGATAAATAAAGTATTATCAATCAATCAATCAATCAATATGTGGCCTAGAAAACAAGCTGTTAACACAAGAGTGACAATAAAATTGTTATCATGTTTGAAAGTGAAATGATGAACTGTTAGCCAGCAGTTGCTTAACCTGAGGGAATATCTGGTTCTTTAAATACTCCATTATTCTCCAGTAAAGAATTATATTTGTGTCAAAAGTCGTTTGAGATAAAAACACAATCATGAGCAATAAATGTTATTTCACAGACACAAGTATTCATTGCACATTGCAATGAATTTCCTTTTGTGTAAATGTGTAAACAAACCAGGTGTGTAGAACTGAGTACAAAGAAGCTGCATGTGGAGAGCTGCAGTGAATCTGGCCTTCTTCACTGTGACTTTTGCAGAGTCAACAGAAAGAAAGGTTTTAATGTGGCTGGTCATTTTCAAAGTTGTGACGCCAAACATCTGTCACTGTGATTACAACTTGGAATATGAAGTTTTATGAATTAATGACAGTTAATTGTTGCTGATGTAGCCTGAATGCATCAATCACAGATGTTGTAGCCTCACTGTTTTGAAAATGACCAATCACATTAGGTGTCTTCTTCTCCTGGGCTTCTGCTTTTGTACTATCAGAAGTCAGATTAATTTGAGCAAACAGAAATCAGCTTTGAGAGCAGACCTGCTTTTGAGAGCTGCTTGAATCTGCTGCAGTGTTCATCAAGTGGACACCCTCATCTGGGAGATGGCTTCTTTGTACTTTCTGCTTCTTTACCTGCTGAGTTCTACATGTGTGGGTTGCTGAATTCACGCACGAGGACTTTAAATTTAATTTATTGGCAATGAATACCTGCACATATGAAGGGAAATTGCATTTCGTTGCTCTGTACCTGTGACATGTGCAATGACAATAAAGTTGAATTCTATTCTATTCTATTCTAAATTGTTTGCTCGTGACTATGTTTTAGCTTGCACGCTATTCATAACACAAATATAATTCCATACAACAGCTTCTTCTGAAGAAAAAGGGAAAATGTTTCATTAATGCAGTCAAGACAAGAGTGTTTCTTGTGCTTATTATAAAGCCTCGCATTTACTAATGCAGCTTAATGCACATTTACTTATACACAGCTGACACTAATTAAGTGCAAACAAGCACTTTATGACAAGTGCATTCACCTGTGAGGGTCTGACTCACCAATAGTGGTAAAGCTCAAGATAGCAGCACCAGTTCAGGATGAGTAAAGGAGGAAAGTATGGAAACAATAGTGCATTAAGCCGAGTGTGTTTGAATCACGCGTCACTGATTTAGATTTTGGTTTAATGTTTACACCTGTTGCTGATTATCACGCTGGGAGTGGACTCCCGTGTCCGACTGATTTTTCTTTCTGTGCCTTATGAGAGCTTTTTAGCGTGGCCAACTTTCCTGCGACTCTGTGATATGTGGGCCCCGATACTGTCATTGTGTTCCTCTCTGTTTTTTATCACTGGACTTGACTCAGGTCAGTCTGTCAGCCTTCTTGGAAAATCAGGTGAAATGTTAACCGTTCTGTCTTTTTTCCACGATGGTTTTTAGTCTTTGTCCCTCACAGTCGCTTGTCAGGTCAGAACACAGCAGGCTGGGTGAGCTGAATTCTCCATTATCTCTCATTATTGGCATACCACAGCAGTGGTTATTGTCAGAGGGGTCCTCTCCCTTTCAGTGCTGTAATACTCATTTCATCATGTGTCAAATCTGACAATGGGACTTGAACACAATGGGTGCTGATGCTCAACTAGAAAGGATGTGTCTACACAACTGTGCGTGGTGAGTAGTTCACAGTGAAAATGTGTGTATGAACGAGAGCTATTAGAAAATCTAATAACCAAATTAAATGCCTCAAAGTGCTATCTGTGTCAAACCTGCAATTTTCCCCGTGAAATTAGTTCAATCATTTTCATCAATGACACTCTGTGTTCTCTGTGAGCTTCATAAAAGGTTGTTATTCTTGTGATTAAATGGGATTAATGTGCTTCTGTAGGTGTTTCCCTGTCTGTTTTCATATAGTCTAAAGACTGTTGTAAAAATTTCAGAATGCATTAGTGGAGTAATGCGTATATTCAGGCCAAGCAGTGTATCAATCACTCACCTACAGGTTGTTGAGTTTATTCGAGCTGTAGAAAACATAATTAGAATGAGTCATTTTCTGGCTTGTCAGCCACATCATCTCCAGTACTCGCTTGTGCCTTTCTGGCAGTTTTACAATTCGGAGTAATACAAAATTAAACTGTCCTTATTTCTTTATAGTCAAATATGACTGCTGTCTGCCAGGAAGCTTATTTAAACTGTGACACTGTACTTGTGGGTTAGCGCTATCGCCTCACAGCCAGAGGGTTCCTGGTTTGAACCTCAGCCGATGCCTTTCTTTGTGGAGTTTGCATGTTTGTCCTGTAGCTGTTTGGACCCTTTGCCAGGATGCGCAGGGGAAGACTTGCATTGTCTTTCTGCTTTGGTTCTTGATTGTTCATTTATTATTTCTAATTTCAGTTGTATATTGGTTATAGGTGAGCAGATGTTGTTTAAAACATGTTTAATGTAGATTGTAGTTTAAAGTGGTTTGAATGGTCAGTAAGACTATTGGGATCTTTGGTCGTATAGTTTACTTTTTTTTCCCCCCTTTCATAGATTTTTACAAAGTGTCAACTTGCTCTAAATGTTAAACACAAAAATCAAATGAAAAATTATGATTTCTAATAGAATCAGTCCAGAAAACACATTATTTAAAAGTACACGAATCTTTTGTTTAGATAGCAGTCAATGCTGTTAATGTAATTAAATTAAAGGGAAAAAAAACACAACAGGATCAAAAGCTGCAATAAACCCTCAAAGTGAATCTGGTATATGTTCATATCCATATGTAAAAATAATGAGTTAGGTGATTTAAGAAGTTACAAAGGTAAAATAACCAAAAGCAGGTCTCAAGGAAAGAAGAGGACTGGACTTCTTTACGTTTTTCTCTCTTTCTCTTTTGTCACATCAAACACTTGAACATTTTTGTGTATACAGATTAACATGTCTGGCTGTTTGTTCATCCTCATGTTGATTTTTCACTGGTGTGTAAGCTGGCTGGGCTCTGTGCTGTGATAAAGGGCGAGCTGCCACCTTAGCTCCTTGCCATTTGGATCCAGACCAGGGCTGCTCCTGGACCGAGCGATTGGGACACAAATGACTGATAACTCAGGGGCAGAGGAGCTCGGGAGCCGAAATCGGCATCAAAACCTCAAACTGCAGAAACAGGTGGAGGTAAAGGATAAAAAGTCAGAAAGAGTAGAGATGAGTTCAGGTAGAAGTCAGAAGACTCAACACAGATCTCCAGGGATTCGTGGAGTAGACTTTGCTTTTGTTGCTTTTAGTCCATGAAAACTCACTCCATTACTGAACTAATCACAAACCCTGTAAAATCAACTCTTTGGAAATATGGACTTCATCGAACGCTCTTTCCACTGTAAGTTGATTATGTTGTTGTGGAGGTGATTGTACTGCTGTGCCTAATTTCTTATAGAAACCCAGAGGGGGGAAAAAAAAAGAAACAGGAACTTTCTTTCAAAAATCAATAGCAAGACAATTTTAGAGAAATAAACTCTACTCCCTCTCGTTTAATCTCATACTTTCTGAGACTTAATAAAAACAAAAGCTTTACAGTGATGAAACACGCTGCCCACAGATATATGATCTATCTAGATTGTTTTTTCAGATGACGACTTGTCCTTTTTCTTGTTATGTTGAAGCTATTGGACGGATCAGGAATTTCATGTTCCAACGAGGGAACAGAAGAAGGCCCGTTATGAATGATATATTTCCATGAGGTACGGAAACTTGTTGTCTGAAACATTTTGAGCTTTTGGTTGTTGATAGCATGTTTCAGTTTTGTTTTTATCTGAACAAAGACGTATTAAAAAGATGCAACTTTTAGCCGATCGAGTCTGTAAAAACTGTTTACAGCACCCAGACTGCACTAAAGGCTTTGTTTTAAAGGTTTCCTTCATTTAATGATGTATAGATCCCATCCCCTCCCAGCTAAAATAAAACGAACCTTTAAGTCACCAGATCGCAAAACTGACAGTGCACTATTTCCTGAGTGATGTTAACTGGTGTATAAAAATGTGCATTTAGGAGATGGACACATAAAAACGAAAGTGCAGCTGACCTTCATATCCCTGACAGCTACAACTCAACTGCTGTTTACTTCCTGTCCGCAGCTCCCTACAGAGCTGCAGACATCTCGCTGCGCCATGCTGTGCTTCATTGTGAGACAGTGCCAGCTTTAAAAAGCAGTTCAAGCTTCTCCCAGATTACATTTGTCCCAATTCCCTCTCTTTGTGGAGCTTTCTGCTTATAGGAGAAGAACACAACTTTAGCCATGACATGCTTCCCTTTTAATGTTCCACTCTTTGTCCATCTGAAAAGCAGGTACTGGGTGTGTGATCGCAGCTTCGAGTCATTTCATGACATCAGATGTTGTGAGGTTATAAAAGCAAAGTTTCAGTGTTACTTCTCAGCTCTCTCTCACCTTTGAGTGTCTTCACACTATGGAACTATCATCCCGATAACCCTCATTTGACCCATGTCCATAAAACACCATAACAAAACGAGTGGAATTAATTCATTAAAATTTCAATTTTCTCTCACCTTGAATGTCACCATAAAGCAGCAGCACCACAGGTAACATTATTTACACTGAGCTTGATAACCTTCTCTCCCGTTCCGAAGATAAACGTGTATTTTGGTAAGTAGAGCGGACAGACAGTGTAATGAGTGAGACTAATCCATTAAAGTTTGAGGGTGTATCAGTTTAAAACCACTGTACACACTGATAAACCTTGAGCTGCTTTTCTAAATAAAAATCTCTCTCTCTCGTGAAGCCACGCGGGCACCTCTGCGGTGCAAGAGTTGCCGTGACTCTACTAAATATGAAACTCCTTGCCTGTCCTCACTTTGGTGGAATGTTTCACATTTGATTCAAATTGCTGATAATAGTCGGCCTCGTCTGTTTGATTGGTTTCAGCATCGACATTTTTCATTTACGCACCACACCTAAACACACAGTAGAGTCTGTATCAGACTGAGAGTTTATAGAGGCTGAGCCATCTAAGAGTCCAGCAGAATATTGAGGTCAAAGGTCATACTAACTATAAATAATAGAATAAGTTCAGCTCAGATTGAACTCTGAAGTTTTTTAAAATGTGGCCATCTATTAGTGTTAATTTTTCACCATTTTACTTTCTAACATGAAAAGTATGATATTGTAAGAGTATTTTTGTACTCATTATTTGGTCTGAGTATGCTTCTTTCAGCTGATTTCAGATGACAGTCAAACTGAAACTTCTCCCTCCCATTTAACATGTGTCAGATTTGGAAGTCTTATAGTCTTGGTTAAGCTTAGAAAAAGATACCAGCAATGGCATAGTAAACAAGTATGCTATATATCTATTATTAGCCCCTGTGGATTAGGCGTTTGCCTCCTAAGCCAGGTTCTCAGATGATGGCTTTGTGTGTCTTCAGTGGCGTCTGATTTTAAGACGGACACAGAAATCGAGTGAATTTTCAGGCCAGCTAAATCTAAAAAAGCCCTGGTCTGCTCTGCAGTAAGAGACAAAGGCAGTGCCTTTGACAGTTTCTCTGCTTTTTTTTTAATGCTTCCAAATAGCTCATGTGGTGTGTGCAGAGGATAGTGCAGGGAAAGCAGTCGGTCTGTGGATTACACTGAAGATTAGGTCGAGCAGAGATGAGGCTTGGCGCATTCCAGCAGCACCAGGGCAGATTAAAGTCACCCAGAGCAGTGGACATTTTAACCTTAGAAGATGATCCACCAGCTGCAGTGACATTATGCCAGCCCCTCCCACCCACAGACTCTTATCTAATACAAATGTGACTGTGTGGGCTACTTATGTCGGCCATGTCTGGCTTTGTGTACTTGTACTGTGACTTTGAATGCTCTGTGCTGTTATATAATTGACAAACTTGGTTAATGCATAAAAACGATTTTTTTTTTTTTATCAGAAGTAACTTAAGAGGATTACATATTAAGAAAACTACATTTAAAAATTATATTACCTGTTATTCACTATTTAAAAAAAAAAAAATTTTTTACCTGCTGACATGGCCTGAGATACTGTCAGATAATTACAAGTTAACAACAGACAAAGCTTGGGCTACACTCCAACACGTGAACACGATTGCTAATACGGACACATGGGAACTGTAAAAAGCTGAAAATGAGAGTGTGTAAGAATGGAGGCTTTAATGCTACAAGCCGAGCCGCTCATCACTGTTTCCGTTACCTGAAGATGAAGCTTGGATAACTCAGTTTTAACATTACTTTGGATATAAAGCGATTAGCTTTGATTGGCTAAGGACACTGTGGACGGATCCACTTTTATGTGGGGGTGGATCGAAACTCTTAAAGTCATTTTTTTTATACTGAAAGAGTGATTACATTGCATAAAGCAATTATGTACTGCATGTAATGGCATAAATGCTAAGTAATGCTAATGTGATTATTTAGCATACAGAGTTTGCATAGGAACGCATTACTTTGTAATAGAAAAAAGTAATTTGGAGCATGATGCTTGGTCTCCAGATGGTTTTTCAAAATGTGAAGTTCAGATGTTGTACAGCTGACAGATACTTATCACCACCTGACAAAATGGGAATACTTCCACGATATAATGATACGGCTGTGCACCAAGGAATTGAAGGAAGACACAAGCATAAACAATGCAAATGCTTCAATGGTTTATTTTGTTTTTCCCAAAGATGCACTGACATGTGGTAATATTTTAAAAGTAAGAATATGCTTATCAAATAAAAGTAATTATATTTATTACAGTTTTATTTATGGATAAATCAGTTGAAAAAATACAACAATAAAAAAAACAACCACAACAATAATTGAAATAAACACCTGGCTAGATACTCATTCCACATTATTCCAGAATATTCTTTTAATTACTTGAGGTGCAACTGGCTAAAAGTTGTTTTGAGTTGTAGAGGGAAAGATGCAGGACCTTAAATGCTTTTCCTTTATTTCAAAGGAGCTTATTATCATTATGACATGTTTTTCTTTTCTTTTAAACGACTTCAAGCAAACAGCAGAATTCCGGGGAGCCTTGAGGCCTGGTGATAGGTGAAGCACTCATTGTCACCTAATTTGCTAAACTATTCTGCTTCCAATTTGCCTATTCAGTCTTTGTTTATGCGCTCTGCCTCTCCTTTTCTCCCTTTATCTCTCTTTCCTTGCTGCATAAAGTGAATGCTAATGAGTATTACAAAAGACATTTTCAAAATTTGCAGCTCCATGAGTAGGGAGTGTTGCTTCCATTAGTGGCATTTGCACTGACTCTATCACAACAATGAGTTATTTTTGTTTTGTTAAATAATTGTATGTATCTTTAAAATCTATTTCATCATCCACAAAATGCCATATAATACCACATGTACTTGTTTTTCTTGCAATTCTGATAGACAACACAGATGATTATAAAAATGTGGTAGTTTTTTTTTTTTTTTTTTTTTTTTTTCAATTTCACAT
>VUQR01008126.1:16721-31219 GCA_015108515.1 Hemichromis elongatus | reverse complement strand
TAAATTTTTATTTTTTTTAAAAAAATTTTTAAAAAAATTAAAAAGTTAACATTTTTTTTTTTTTTTTAGGTTGCAGTCCCTCATCCAGCTGCTGAACTTTTTTTTTTTAATGCAGAGTATTCGAAAAATTAAAAACTTATATCTAGTAAGGATTCAGTTTCTATCTGCCATACTTCTAGCTGTTGTGCCCAATTCTGACTCCACGGCTCCCAAAGTTTAGCTCTGGCTATTTGGCCGCACATCTCACATTTTAAACTTCAATAAACTGCAAATTTGAGAGAGTTTTATCAGGTGCTAATAGCCTTGACCATCGCAGACACTCATTTTTATGCAAGTCCCACACTCCAGTTTTAGATGAAAGGTTCTGCTTCAGCGTTCATAGGGATTTACTTAAAGAGCTTACACTACACTGGGACACTGTCCTGTCTTTACCTGACTCAGATATAAAAGCATGGAGCAGTTTTCAGTTTCTGTCGTTCAAGTCTGATCACTTCAAATCTAGATTTGATAGCAATATATAGATTATAATTTTTTCTTGTTACGTGCAAGACACTTATGGCATTAATTCATTTGTATTTACTGAAGGCTATTGAACAATTGTGGCAACTCTGGGTTGCTGGGGGGGGGGTTCCAATTATTTCCTAGAAGAAAAGCTGAAAATTTGGTGCTAAAAAGTTGTTTTAGTTCATATGGAGTTAAATTTGCATGCAGAAAAAAGTTGTTTTTCAGCAAAGCAAATACTCTTTAGCCATTCAATTTTATATTCTCTCTCTCTTTCAATATTTAATAGCATATGCAGAGGCTTGACTTCAGCATATGGCATTACATTTTTTGGTATTTTCTGCAGTATATAAATATTTGAAATATTACTAAATTTCAGAGTTCTTACCCAACAACTTAAAAATAATAAGATATGTTAGTTTCTTCTAGCTAGCAATTAAAAACAATGCAATTACTATTTGATCAAGTGTGAAATATACACACACACACACAGCTTCACACCACGCTCAGTACACACACTGATGCTGCACACACACGATGCACACTACAGGCTGGCATACAGCAGTGAATGCACATACAGACACAGCTGCACTACTTGGTATCCTGTAGTAGTGCGTGATCATTTTCCTTTGTTCACACACTAACATAGAAATAAATTGACAGTATCCCACAGCCTTCTCACCCACTTAAACAAACTGTAGTTCTAATCATGTCTCAGAAAGGGGTGTCAACTTTTTGTTTTCTTCTTTTTTTTAATTAAAGGACTTTTAGGTCTGCTGAAAACATCAGCACATTCTGTATATGTTGTCAACTTTTAGAAGTACTGAAAACTGAAGCCACTTTGTTTTTGGAGAGAAAAGAAAGTAGAGGAACTGAAGCATGCACATAACTCTTGTATATACTGTACTGAAGTAGTAGTGAAGCCACATGATGGCCTCATGGGTGGCGCCGTATGCTAGCACAGCTCCGGCTGTTTCTCTCAGCCTTAAAGGCGAACTCTGCAGTCGGGATTTTCCAGATGTGTTAAAAGATGTCGAGCCAAAGAGAACAAAGTGGTTGCAGGGAAAAAGAACTCACAATGTCTGAAAACGATATGGTATTTTTCTTTATTTTTGTTCTTTTTGCATTGTTTTTTTTTCCCTCAAAAAAAAAAAGAACTGACTGCTTACTTCATGCTGCAGAGTTTTCCTTTTAAATCCAGCGGTTACACATCTTTTTTTAAGGCTTTGCTTTGTACTCATCAGGGGCTGTGTTAGCAAACCTGCACCACAGACTTGGCTACTAAGTGGGAGATACCTAGTGTCTCCCCAGGTGTCTTTGAAGCATCTCTTTAGTCAGTGTTGGAAAAATAAATGCTTTTTTTTTTGGTAGTACGTTTTAATTTATGTTTTGATTATTGTTAAGATATTTTAAATGGAGAAGCAGTGAAGGATGTATGTATTCAGAGAATAGATCAGGATATGTAATATTCTGTTTAACTTAGTTGTACATTTAATTGCTGACACAAGAACATGGACATTTCTCTCTGTGTTTGATACATGCTTGATGTACTGTAGGCTCAAATGATAATGTAAAAGCTGACTGAACCCCTCCATGCTTTTCAAACCTGTCTGTTAACACTAATACAGATTCTACCGGAAGGTGTCTCTGATTCTGAATATTCAGAGTCAGGATTTGTAAACGGCTCTTTACCAAAGTCTCCCTAAGCTAAACAGTTAGCGACATGTAAGTCATTCAAGATCAAATGTACAGGTCTGCTCCTCATATCCTACCGTACTCACCTTATTCTCCATATTTATCTAATTTATATTGCTTCTACTCGGACAAAGCCTTTGGGAAAGAGTTCATGTTTACAAAAACTGACTGGACTATAAAAAGGAAATTAATTAATCTGTTGTATTTGACATCGAATGATGTTACATGAAGGAATTATTAAGAAGTGTTCGATTTCTGGTCAAATTAGTGCGTTGATCTAACAAACGTGTGATTTAAGTTTTTCAGGAGGTACTATGTTTCAAACTTCCTGCTTTTTGACACCACTGTGAAATTATAAACCGACTCGTGTTTGAAGCTCTGTACCTCCAGTTCCTTATTTGAGCGCTAGAAAGTTGGGGAATTTTTTTTTTTTTGTTGTTTCTTTGTTTTTGTTGCCTTCAACTAAAAACAGGAGCGAAATGGATAATTAATCTGTTTGTTCATAGAGGGTTAAAAATATCAAAGTAGCAGCTGTTCTGGGACCATAGGAGCCAGTTTATTATCACGCATCATCCAAATGTCACATCTTGTTGCACCCCCAGAGTTGGACTGTGACCTGATGTAATTATTTTTAATTTTGTACAGGACTGAGATGCTGCCATTGTTTTGTTTTTGTTTTTTAAGTTTTAAAGCAACATTATTGTAAAGGTTCCGTCTAAAGTGTACCCTGCTGTTTGTATGTATTCTTTTAACCATACTTATTAATTGGTATTCACAATAAAACCAGGCCAAATGTACAGAATATTAATGACTTCACTTGGCTTGAGAACTTGTTCATATATTTATACAAATAAGGCTAGTCCTGATTATTACAGTATGACACACACAGTCTGAGTTATTTAAAGGATTATCAGTCTGTCATGGTAGGAAGTACAAACCACCAAGAATCAGTTTCACCTGCTTTGGTGTGACTCAATGTGCCAACAGGTGCAGTGATTGGGCAACGACCAAACAACCCCTCCAAAACAGCAAAGACACAGACTGTTGCTCTCTCCCTGCTCACTGATTTTTCTCTGGTTTTGCTGCAGCTGATTACGGTTGCACAGGTAGTCCACCTTCTCCAGAATGAGTCATCTATACCTTCCATTGCAAGGTTTGCTGCGTCTCCCAGCGCATTTTCCAGAGTGTGGAGGAGATCCCAGGAAATGGGTCTGTTACCGCAAAGAAAGCTTGACAGGTATGCGGAGGGGGGTGTAAACCCAGCAGCGGGACCGCTATTTGCTTGTTTGTGTGAAGAAGAGCCCTCTCAGAGCTCTAGAAAATGACCTCCAACAGATTACTCTTGCATTTTTCTGAAAGACTCCATGAGGGTGTCATAAAACTCGAGTAATTAGAGTAAAGTAATTAGAAAATTGTCCTTTCTTGCCATTAGGTGGAGATCTGTGTGTCTGAGCAAAGATGTCACTGCATATCACTGTGATTTTCAATTCAATTCAGTTTTATTTATATAGCACCAATTTACAACTAAGTAAATAAGATTAGTTTATGTTGACTTTAAAGTTTATCTGGTTGGAAATGTAAAAATGGAATGGTATACCTGTAAATGATATATGTATATTTTCTGTTTCAGCTTCAAATATATCTATATCTATCTAGATATAGATATGTGTATATATAAATCAACACCCCCAAGCAACGCTTACTATAACTGAGAAAGTTGAAAGACTTTTTGGTTTTTAAAGATTCTGTTTAAAACAATGGCCTGTTCTTACATGAAAAATAGACTTAGATGCATAAAAATAGAATTTTTGAATACTCTAGAAAGCTACTAAAGTGTGATCTCAGAATAAATTTTTTTAGCTTCAATGGTTAAATGTTAAAATTGGAGGGTTAAAATTATGCAAAAATTCCATCCATGGTTTTCCAAATGTTGATCCTTTTATATATCAAGAATGTAAATTCAACTTCACAACTTCATTTTTCTATCTTTTTTTTTTTTAAAGAAGAGTTGGCGCTAAAAGTATAATTTGCAGCAAGAACCTAAAAATCTTTCTCCTTCTTGCCACCAGGTGGCGATCTGAGTGTGTCTGAGCAAAGCTGCTTGTAGCCAATCGGCGTGTCACTGTAACGGCAGGAGGAAACTAATGAGAATAGTAAAGTTTTATCTGGTTGAAATTTCAACATCAACTCAATTCAATGTTGTATTAATGTTAATAAAAACAAGCCCACATGGGTCAAACAATTAAATGTCATATGAGAATACTTTTAGATTTCCACCCACATCTTCTCTTAACATAAGAGAATGGAGTGGGGTGCTCCGAAACTACACGAGCATCCAGGATGACCCATTCCTAAAAATCCTCCATATTTACCTGTGACGGGCATTTAAAAACAAATATCACTATTCCTTTGATAAGGTGTGCACGGTGTAATCTACCCCAGTGAAATTATGGGAAGAACTCTTCTTTGTCAGCCCCCATAAAAAAAGACAAGCATAACCACCTCATTACCTCAGCAATAAAATAATACAGCCTCCAGTGCAGTGTAAGCAATGTCAGTGTGCAGAGTCCAACGTCTCCACTGGCTCGTTTTTAGGAGATGATTGTTAAAGTCTTAAGCTCTGAGTTCAGATCAGCAACTGGTAATCCGGCACCATGCCCTCGGGGAAGAAAGTCAAGCTCATCCTGTATGAGGTGCTGCAGTTTGCAGCACTGATTGTACCCATCCTTGTAATCATGGAGAGATTTGCCAGCCTCATATACAGCGTGAAAGGACGGGATCACACGGCATACTGGCTCGTTGTGGCGGCTTCTATCGCCTATGTGACCTCTGTGACTTTGCTGGTTTGGGCTCCTGTCAGATATCTGACTATTAAGCAGCGGGGATTCATCAGAGAGGTCACGCAGTGGTGAGTTGAGGCTTTTGGAAAGTGATAAGTGACAAGCTTATTGTGTTACGTGTATAAATATAAACAGAGTCTGTGTAACCTTAAAAAAAAAAAAAAAAGAATAAATCCCATCTTAAATGTGAAAAGTCGAGTTTGCTGAGTAAAACTGAGTTCAGTTCTGTGATTTGCTGCTACAGTCTTGAATGGTCTGGTATTACAGCTCATCATTTGTTAGTATTTATTGCAACTGAAATTATGAATTAACTATTATCTTCTCTGTGCTGCCCCTAATAATACTAGCTTTTAGCTCATGTAATTAGCATTCATGTCTTATAAATGAGGTCTTCCCATATTCTCAAAAGGGAACATAAACCAAGTGAGCATAGATAACAATTGTAATTGAGTGTAGCTGCTATGTTATGGAGTAGAATTATCAAGCAGCATAAAACTGAAAGACTTGTTTTTCTCAAAAGTCCACTTTGAAGCCTTTTCTAGGACAAATGAAAAATCTGAATATAAACTCTAAAAAAGGGACGCACTTGTTAAAAGAAAAGGAACAGTTAGTCATCATTATGGGACTGATTGTTATGTAAATGTAAGCTGTGTGTTTTTCAGGAGACCAACAGCACTGGCGTATCTCATCCTGTGCACATTACCGTGCTTTGCTATCCTAATAGCCAGCGCCAAGGTAATGTCACCAAGACTGATTGATCTTGTCACCGAGGAGCACTTGTTGATGTTTTGTTCAGTCATGCTCTGACGGGGTCCTTGAAGAGGTATACAGAATCTGTTGTAAGCAGTCCATTAGAGGCCACAGCATTAAGACACTATAATTATTCACTGAGTGAACAGCAACATGCTACACTGCGTCACACAAAAAGAAAAGCATCCCTTTTCTCGGACTCACTATGATCTCTTGAGGTTTATTTATTCACTGTCAATCTACAGGCAGCATTAAGTTGTACTCAAATTCTTTATTAGGTAATAATTTAGTAATGAAGTAAATACTGCATGTTTTGTACTCCTATTGTTTTTGCAAAATTGTCAAAGAATTTGTGAGAAGGACTTTGGCAGGGAAAATAGGTCCCAGTCACAAGACTGCCATCCCTCTGAGCTACTCAGTAACCTATAGTGAAAACAACAGGTTGTCCATTAACTTAAGGTCTGATGCTGTCCCCAACCCTAAAGAGAGAATAATTTTTTTTTCCTATATTACTCTGTCATTTACTATTTTATTGCTGTTCCAACAATAATATAAATAAGAGCATCTAAGCTTTACGATGTTTCTCATATTTATTCACTCGGTGTGTTATTTTAGTGGCGTTAAGCAGAAAATCCTAATAGCTTCATAAACATGGAATGTAGGAGCTTCTTTTTCATTGGAGACAAATGTTACAATGATTGTCAGTTTCATTGTTTTCCCAAATTTCCTTTACTACTGGAACAATTGCTTTATTGTTCCACTAATGAGTTAATTTTTCTATTATTGTCAAACTGCAGGTGCAGGTGGACCGTGGACAGATACTGGACAGTTTCACTGAGTTGCCAGTTTCCCTGGTGCTTTTCTTTCTCATCTGGGTGGATATCATTGAGAGGATCCGGCCCTGCAAACTCATAGGAAAATGTAAGATTTGAGTTTTCCAAAATCTTTTATTATTTTGGAGGATTTTGGCAATCATATTTCAACTTCTGTGTGACCGATTATAAGAAGAGAAGAAGAAACAGCAGCAGCTTTATTTGTTACATCCACAATCATACAGAGCACAACATGTAGCGAAATGCTTTTTTCTGAGCTGCGGACGTAGCCGCGCCATTCCAGTTGTTTTTAGCATGGGGGTGTCTAGCCAGGACCCTTACTGGATTCCGGGTGGGAATCAAACTTGCGACTCCCACTCCAAAGGTGTGTAGTCTTACCACTACACTATCCAGCTGCTCGATTATTTAACCGCAGCCACAGACCTTTTGTGCTTATTTGTAATACTTTATTTTAATCGTCTGTTACTTTATTAGTGCAGCACAGACTGCAAGCTAGTTCAGACAAACATCCCTCACTTCACTTACATCAGATTCCAAACACACCCTTCCCATATTAGCTGTTTAGTAAGCTGCAAAATTTTCCAGCTATCCCTAATACATCCCAGTACCACTGCTGAATTGCATCAGTGCCTGATTCTGTTCATCTAGACGCAGCGTTTTCAGTGGGAGAAATGTTTCGTCACCAAGTGACTTCTTCAATCTCAGCTGACTGTAGATTTCCCTAAGCTTATAAACAGTATTTGCATGACCAAAACTTGCACCAGGGACAGTTTCATGATCATTAATATTAAGATCATTAATATGCAAATTGTCATGACCACTAATAATTGGTCATGAGTAATATGTTACAGAAAGTCGGTGAATGGCTGCAATCACAGCGTTGTAAGCTGGTGAAAGATGTGCCCTTAGGCCACGTCCTCGATTCAGGGATGGTCTTTCCCCTTTCCCTGTTTATAAGGCTGGGGAAACCTGCAGTCAGCTGAGACTGAAGAAACACTTGAATGAGTGACAAAATGTTTCGTCCACTGAAAACTCGACATCCAGGTGAACAGAATCAACTTTCTGGGACTTTGGTCATAGACGTCCTGTGCGTGTTAAAACCAGTTGAATCCAACCCGCCTAAATGACTGGAGAATGCAAGAGCACAAAACATAGACTGAGATGACTAATTCGCCAGATTCCAGTCCAACCAAGCATCTGCTAAATGTCCAGTAAGCAGCGTGATTGATGGAAGCCACACCTTACAGGCTACATTTAACCCTAATACTAACCACCTAACCCCCATCACATGATTGTCCTTACCTTTGCTCCCTTTAAGATGATTTTTTTTTTGTTATTTTTAAAAAAAAAGATTTAAAAAAAAAAGACTAGTTCTCTTGTTATTAGCTAGTCTTTAAGATAACCTGACTTATACAGAAACATTTGGTTTTGTCATTTATAGCAGGTGGCTTAGATTCAGACTTTGACATATCAGGCCCCGTCCTCACCCACATGGAACCAGTGACCACCGTATCAAGCCAGATCCACTCTGAAGAAGGCCAGAACGGTGTGATCCAAGGACAACCAGAGGCCAAAAACGGCAGTGCCTCTAGCAGATTCCACGATGTTGCCAACACATCACCAAGAACACGATTTACCAGCACTGCCTACTTGTACTCCTCAACCTCACGCCCTCAGTCGTACTCGGGTCGCCCGAGCTTCCTGTGGAAAAGGGACGGAAGGTCAGAAATATTTGTGGATAGTTTCCTTTTCTGGTTTGACACTGTGGAGATGGTAAGAGTGGCAGGACTGCCCTCAGTGTTCTTCTCAGGCTGGGTGTTCCCAATCTACATCCTCACATTTCTGTCTACTCTTCGTATGATCATCATGCCTCACAACCCCTTGTTGTCTTCTGCTGGATTTGCTCTGCAGGACTTCCCTTTCTTTGTTATTCGGGTTGCTCTGATTGCTGTGTTTGGCTTTGTAACGCCTGTCTTATACCCACTGAAAAATGTCCTGGTAAGCCTAGCTTTTATCTATTTCACATTTCTGACCAAGCTGAAAATTTTTAGACATCACAGCCTGTTTTGAGGAGGAGTGGCACATTCTGTTGTTGATGGAAAAAGCCACTTGGACTGTATTTCAGCAGTTGGTGTTCATGTGTGGAGAGCAGCACCAAATTACAAGATGCTGGTACTGATGATGGCGAGCAGCATGTTGGAATTTTACTGGCTTCTAATGTATTAAAAGGATATTCCAAAAAAAGTGCAAAAATCATTCTGAATTTTGTTTAAGATATACAGGTGTATAGATGGAAGTATAAAGTAAGCCAACTCATCTTGATTCAAATATATTTATTGATGCAAATGTTTATCTGCTTAGTTTTGTATTTTAACTGTAAATTTGTTTACATGCTACACAGAGTGAAAAACAATTCTTTTGAATAAAAGCTAAAAAAAAAATCCTTTGTTTTGACACTGATTCAGTAAAAGGACTAGATGTTACAATCCCGATAATGCATTGCTTCAAATGGAGAAAGTCTTGAGGGATGGCTGCTATGAGGAAGGCAGCCCAGAAACTTGACCAGCAGGACACATCGTTGTGTGCCTCAACTTTACAGGGCATTTCGGTCTTTTATCACAAGCTGTTCTGCCATTTTTAGTTTCCTTTTTACTTTTCTTGGTTAGGTTTAGGGATTACAGATCTGGTCTAGATTTTAATATTAAGATTTGGGACTCATCATCAGTAGTACTCATCCAAGGAGGCCCTGCCAGGGTTTGTTTGTTTCTTGCAGGAGAGAAAGTTAGGTGAAAACATTGGATGGTGGAAACATGGATTGATGTGCTTTCCTGATTATTTTTTTTAAATAAAAGATATATATTAGTGTAGATAGTTATGTAATAATTTGTCGGACAAAAACAGTGCATCACCACAGTGATTTTTTTTTATTTTAAAAAATTCTACTTGTGCAGACTTTCAGCTGTAATTTAAGGAGTGATGAGCAGTTTTATGGCTAGGTGAGGCTCATTTGCTTTTTATTTCATGACAAATGAAGTAGACATAAATGTGAAGTGAATTCAAAGTGTCATTTTCATTGTGAGGCCCAAAGAGATTCAATTCAATTCCATTTTACTTATATAGTCCCAATTCTCAAAAACGGTCACCCCATGATACTTTATAATATTGTAGTGTCTTTACAATGTAGAGAAACCCCAACAATTATATGGCCCCTTATGAACAAGCACTTGGCGACAGTGGGAAGATGAAACTCACTTTTAATAGGAAGAACCCTCCAGCAGAACCAGGCTCAGGGAGGGGCAGCCATCTGCCGTGCCTGGTTGGAGGTGAGGAGAACAGAGTGAAACAGGAGAAAATGGAGAGATCGCCAGACTTTAATAACTGTTAATCATTAAATGCAATAGTAGTGTATAAAAGTGAAAATAGACAAGTAAAGAAGTTCATCATGGGAAGCCCCCAGGCAGCCTAAGCCTATTGGTTCAGAGTCCAGCACTAGAATGACATTTTTAGGTATAAGCTTAAGAGAGTGTTTGTCTCCCAAATTTAAACTAGGAGCTGGTTCCATAGCAGGTTAATTGGTGATTCTAAAGTGAACATGAGCATGACTGATTGTCGATATGTGTTAGCCCTGGGATAGATTGGTGACTTGTCCAGGGTGTAGTTGGCCCTGTTACAACTGAGATATGTTCCAGCCCCCCTTGCAACCTAGATTTAGATTAGTGCAGGAAATAGGATGAATGGATGCACAACCCACCCAAAAATGGAACAAATAAACAGCTGAACTTAAGTTAACTTACAGAGAAATAACTGTTGGCTTACAAAACTTTCTGCCTGTGTCGAGCAGGTTATGCAGTGCAAAGATAAGTGTGATGATTTAAGTCAAGGTAATTAAACTTGTGATTTAAGAGCTGGTCCTTTGTCTTTGCTCGATAAGTTCAGTTTTATTATACAGCATAGTCACTTGAAAATCCTTTATAAATATCTTGTTTGTTCAAATGGAGTGGCTTATTGCTCAGCTTTTGGGAATTTGTCTTAAGAAATTGTGTGGCAGTAATGTTCATATAATTAGTGCCACAGAGCATCTAATCAAGACTTCCCATAAAGAGTGTGTTAAAAGCAAAAAGTAAAGCATCTTAACAAGTATCGAGGCTACCACAAGCTTCCAAAAAGATCAACACTCTTCTTCCAAAAGATATCCTATGCTCCTAAACGTTTGAGTGTTTGACTGGGTTGGGATCTAATAATTGTGGAGATCACAGCATGTGATTATAATTTTCATGGTCCACAAAATCTTTGATGAGTCCTCCTAGGCTACAGCTATTATCCTCATCTGGCAGGAATTTCCACACAGACTACACAGATTATCTTTCTGAAGACTCCTTCCTAAAGAACATCTTGCCACTTGGCACCCATGTCGATATCCCTGTGGATAATTATTTGCACACTTATTTCAAGCATAATCTAAAACAGCTTTAATTTTTTTTTTTTAAAAAGTCCACAGAATATTTTCCCATGAGTTTTGGGAATCATCAATATGGTTCTTGGCAAATGTGACACAAGCCTTGGTGTTCTTATTAGTAAGTAATGTTTTTCTCCTTGGACCTCTCCTGTGGACAGAGTTGGTAAAGTACTGTACTTAATACTTCTGTACTTAAGTAGAAATACAAATACTTCTGTTAAAAGATACTCCAGTAAAAGTTGAAGTACTGACTCAACTTATTTACTAAAGTAAAAGTAAAAAAGTACCAGCTCTAAAATGTACTCGGAGTAAGAAAGTAAAAAGTTGCTCTTCGGAGGATAAATTGTGGCAAAAACAAAAGCAAAAGAAAAAAACAATCCACCATCCCACTTTTAGCCCCTGACTTTTGACGTCATCTCTTTTTGTGCATCATATTCTGGTGATAATTACACCAGAGGATGTGTTTCTAGTTTAGGCAAATCGGTTTGATGTTTGGAGGCTCACAGTGACAGAATAATAACTCGACCCAAATCAGTAAAAGCAAAAGTAAGGAGACTGTTTTAAAAAATGTAAGGAGTAGGAAGTACAGATATTTGTTTAAAAATGTAGGAAGTAAAAGTAAAAAGTTGTCTGGAAAAAAAAAAAATACTCAAGTAAAACACAGATACCTGGAAATTGTGCTTACTTCCCACCTCTGTCTATGGCTGCCATTTTTGTTTAGCCTTTTTCTTATTTATTGAATCGTGAACTCTGACCTTAACTGAGGTAAGGCAGGCAAGGCCATTCTTTTGGGTCTATTTAAGTGATTTAAGTGATCTGGCAATTATCAGGCCTGGGTGTGGCTAGTAAATTTAACAGTGGAGGAGGGGTTAGCTATTTTCATTAATAAATTTAATTATTATTTAAAAAAAATGCATTTTGTATTTACCTGTTATTTTTGTCTAAAATTAAAATGTGTTTGATGATCTGAAACAGTTAAGTGTGACAAATATACTAAAAACTAAGAAGTCGAAAAGATTTGTATTTGCTGCCTCTTCTCATCTTGGATGTTGCAAATTAGCATTTCCCCTCTTCTTTTGTTTATAGCATGAAGGCATAGCAGTAGTTTATGTGGTTCGATGGCTGTATAACTCAATGCACTGTAACCTTGATATGCATGTTGTTGTGACACCACAGAGAGCTGTCGTTGGTGTTTACTGTAATCCGCAGTCCTCCACCAGGACAAATGTGACAGAATTATACTCATGGTGCATTTGGTCTTTGCTCCTCTGATGCATGAGCCAGGGCTGCAAACAACCAACTATTCTCTATCAAAAAAGGAAGAAATTAATGGATTTCAGAAACAAAGCATTCAGCTGGGTTGCTGCTGACAAATCCAATGGATCTGAATTGTAAATCTGTTGCCACACTAAAAGAGAAGATTGGTTGAAGGTGTTATTAATGATATACAAGTGACAGGGCACTAGACAAGCAGCTATGATTCACAGTGAGGGACCAGAGCTGGCCTGCTTTCATTTACCAGTATGGAAATTAAAATTATCTTCCCTTAATTTCCCCATAGCCACCATCAGCCTACTCTTTAATGATTCATATAATAATGTGCAAGAAGGCATTAGTGCAGCTCGAGTTATTATGACCATGTTGCAATACGTCATGTTGGCAGGATGAAGAGCACTTTTTCTTTCCCTTGTGACATTGGTTAAATGCTCCAAATGATCAAAGGAAAAACACAACAGCCTTACAATGAGAGGCTAAGATCCACATTCATGGATGGAGAGCTCTCTGAGGCAGGCTTTCATTTATTTATCTGCCATCAAATTAACCCATCAAGCCTGCTGAGAGAGAGGCTTTGCATTAATTCTGGTGTTTTAAAATTCATATTCAGCACAGTGAAAATAGTTTTTGTTAAGTAGATTTGCCCAGCTTGAAAGTCCAGTTTCCTTATAACAGGAGGAAATAATCTTCTACTCAAAGAAATATGTGGTCTAGATACTATACATGGCAAGTTTGTTTTTTTCATACTGCCTCTAAGAAGGTGATTTTTGGCTTGTAACGTGTAAAGATGTATTGGATGATGTTTAATTTGATTTTATATATACATTTAGAGGATGAATCACAGTTACTTTGACTCCACAGGTCTGTGCAGCTTCTCTGTGTGTGTGGGTTCTTAATCCAGTGTCCAAAACCATGGATATTAGGTTAGGTGGTGAGTATCAAAGTAAAGTATCGAAAGGTGTGAATGTGAGGGTGTGATGTGTCCAGTTTGTAAGCTGTCTCTTGCCCAGTGATATAGGCTCAGACTGGTATCGGCTCCATCCCTCTGAAACCCTGAACTAAATAAGTCGCTTAGAAAATGGACACGAAAATCCAGCCAAAGATTTAGAGAATCCTTGCTTTGCCAAAACAGCCAAGCAAATGTCTCTCAAAACTGTATCAAAAGACTTTCTTTTGTTGACTAGTTTCTGATGCACAAACTGCAAATAAAGAGCCACACACCAAGGGGTGTAACCCAGCTGGATAACCAGCAATATTTCCTCTCTTTCAGATGCTGGCATCGGAAAAATTAAATTAAATTAAAAAACTAAGACCGATAAATCTGCTTTTTGCATTTTTATCTCACAGAATGAATGAAAGCTTTGGACTTTAGCCTGGCTTTCACTTGAAACCTGGCAAATGTCTAATAAGACGTCTCACTTTTGACTCTCTGACTTTGGACGCTCATGTTAAATCTCTGGTTCACTCCTGTTTTTATCACTTGAGAAATATTGTTAAGCTGAGTCCCATTATGTCACACTCTGTATTGGAAATTGGTATATGTGGCGGAGGCGTGGTCCCTGGCTCGGCTGCAGGGGAGGAGTGGTGCAGTGAGCTCAACGGGGCCGTACTGGGAAGCAGGTGCGCCAGGTGGTGATTGATTGTTGACAGTGCTCCTTTTCCATTTTCCTATATAGTGACGGGAGGGTCGAGCGGACGCGGTGGAGAGGGCTGGAGGAGAACTGACTGGTGTGCTGAAAACCAAGTGTCAATAAAACGGTTTCCTCAACCTAAGCAGAGTGTGTGTGTCGTACTCTACAGTATACATGCATTTGTTTCATCTCGTTTGGACTATTGTAATTTTTTGTTTACTTTTTTATGTAAGGCCTGTTTGGCTGCCTGAGGTTGAAAAACTGGCAGGAACAAACTGATCAAACTGTGCCTGACTATTCATATGTTAAATTTAAAACTCTGACTCAAAAACACTCCTGACTTAAAAGTTAATAGCAGATAAAAGTGGATATGAGGTAACAACAAAACCCAACTTTTAAAAAAAAAAAAAAAAAACAAAAAATATTAAAAATTTTTTTTTTTTTTTTTTTTTTTTTTTTATAATAAAAAAAAAAAAAAAAAAAAACGGGGGAAAAAAAAAAAAAAAGGAAGGTTTAA
>VUQR01008126.1:6061-16238 GCA_015108515.1 Hemichromis elongatus | reverse complement strand
TCTTATTTATAATTTTTATATTTTTTTTTTTGTTTAATTTTGTTTTTTTTTTTTTTTTTTTTTGGTGTGTGGGGGGGGGGGGGGGGGGGGGGGGGTTGTCTGTATTTGGACTGTACCATCAGAAGTAAGTTTTATTTATTTATAAAGTGTGCAAACGTTGCCACAGACACATGCAGTTCCCTCCAAGTATCTTCCACACCTGTTTTTGCATGCTGATGTCACTTGAGCACTTGACTCTTGCTAAAATCGTGTCTAAAGTGAGCTGATGGTCTAAAAAAGATTTCTTAAACAAATGGATGGAAATAGTACAGATGAATACACAGATTGTCCTCTCCTGATTTCAGAGGTTTTTCAACTTAATTGTAAAGGAAACAGTCTTCATATTTTGTCACAAACTGAAGCAGAGTAATTTCCCGTACCTTCTAAGCCCGGTCTCAAGGTAACATGGAAAAACCCTGACAGAGCACGATATCAGAGGGAAAATGACACAAAGGAAGCAATGGCAAAGAAAGAGAGAGACAGAAAGTACTGTGGAAAGAGAAGATAATGCGATAGAGAGAGGGGGAAAAACAGATAACAGAGAGAGATGGTGGGGAGGAGGAAAGTTGGGGGGGTGCTGTTTAAGGAGGGGTGAGGCTTTGTAAATCTGAGAGGCTGGAAGCGCATTTGAATTCAGGCTGTGTGTCTCCTGCGCTAGCCGAATGTTACCTGCTCTAGCATGGCAACAGAGAGAGGGAGAGTGGTGAGCTTCAGCTGCAGCCTCCACACACACACACACGCACGCACACGCATGCACAGCAACAACAGGAGTACGAAGAGTGACTCAGGTAAGCAGGAACGCCCCTGATGGAAGACGACCCTCGAGAGAGCCAAGCAGCGTGTGCAGTGAGAGGGATAGATACTGAAGGAGGAGCTATAGAGCTGGCATTTTTTTTGAGGAGGGAGAAAAGAGGAATCACGCTGAAGCTAAAAATCTCTGAATCTGGACTCCCAGGGTGGGCTTACATTGAAAGATAGACAGGAAAACAAGAAAGATGGATGTGGAGCGATGCAAGTGTTCTTATTGGATAATTCTGTGAGGCTGCAAAGCACTAAGGGACACAGAAGAAAATGATATTTAGTTTTTATAGCAAGACCATTCGGAGGGCTTAAGCCAGGGGTGAGGCTGAATGGGAGGTTTTTTATTTTTTTGGACAGGGTGAGCTGGGACAAATAAATAGGTGAGGTTTGGTATGGGGAAGGTAAACACACACAGGATGGGAAAAGAACCACCTGTCCTCCTTAAGATGAGGTGAGCGCAAATGAACAGAAGAACACAGACACCTCGCACACACTCTGCACATCACAGCGAGTCTTCAGGACAGTTTTACAGGATTCACGATAGATTGGATCCTTGCTCCCCGCAAAGTGCGTGACTTTGAAAACGATTTGAGACCTCTGCCATCGGGATCCCCTGGATTCATATGAGGACTGAACTTGTGAATAGAACCAGCCACTGAACTCCCAGGTGACTCTCTCCTGCGACAACCTGTGGACACAGAAGCTCGGATTGTTTTTTTCTTTTGCAGGATCTCTCCCCCTAAGGAAAAAAAAAAAGAAAAAACTAAAACTCCCTGATGAGTTTGCAATCAGGTGGATCACCTGTGTCATGAAGATCCTGTCCTGAAACGACCCATCCCGGAGGCTTCATCAGCCTGTGTCCTTTTCTCCCCCCAACTACATGTCTTGATGTATTGCTGTGGGCTGGGACACTGGCGGAGAGTGCAGTCCACCTATGTAAGTGACCATTACAGCATGCATCCCATCTTTTTGATCTCATGGCAACAGTGGAGTTGTGTGATTGTGTGTGAATTTATTGTATACTTTTGCAAAAAAAAATGTGAATGATCCTTATGCATTTACATTTATATCCACAGTTGTCACTGATATGCAAGCATGACTCTTGCAACCTGTTATTTGCTGCTTAGCTGTTCATTTCTCAGTGACAGTGAGTTTCCCTGGGCTGCATTTTAACTGATGAGGAACATTTAAAACAGCCCAGCTTACTGACTCCGGTGCAGGACTTAATAGCACCGTACCAAAAGAACGAATATCAGGTAATGGATAGTTTCCTTTTTTTCCCACCAAGGCAACAGTTTGGTCACCGAGCAAGTAAAATAAACACTGTATGAAAATTGTCTTTAGGACTAAGATAATTTTCAGAATGACAGTTCCCGTCTTCCTCACATTGTATGTCCTGGTTGAGGTTTCTGAAGGTGAAAAGAAGCGGAGGAGGACAGAGAGGTGTTGTTACCTAATTACAAGTCAGGTTTACTGTCCTCTCAATGACAGAAATGCAAAGGGAGGACAGTTTCCTGTCTCTACAGCACTCTCATCCACCTGTTTTTCTTTCTTGTGCTTTTGCCTGTCCTCTAACTCTCTCTTCACTTGCACTCCTCTCTCCTTCCATCCAGTCTCTGTGTATCCTCTGTTTAGTTGTGGTGTAGTCGATAAAGTGAGAGTTGTGTATTGTGCGATGGCGCTGACTGCAGAGCACCCTAACCACATTCCTACATGAAATAGGCTTACTGTCAGCCCTCAGCACTCAATAGGCTGTCAGTGCAGAGCCGCACAGATTACCACGTACTGTAGTGCTGCATGTAATGTGTGCCCACCTCAGCAACAAGCCAGGAAAGGAGCTTACAGATTCACAAGGCAGAGCTGGGTAAAAGCAGTGACACATCCCACCGACATTCAGTGTAGTTTCATTGATATATGTGTGTTTTTGCAGGCTTATTTTAACACCTAGTGTTAAATAAGTGCATGCAAATATAAAGAACTAAGACACAATTTTACAAAATCTTTAGATGCAGTCACTCGTTCTAATTTTTGTGCAGAAAGTACATTACTCATGCAGTATTTTTACTCATGTTGCTATGATACATTATGTGTCATCGTGCTAATTACACTTGAGTGAGATATAAATACATTTATATTTTAAAAACCATCCTGGAGGCTGCTGGGCCCCTAAAGGTTGGAGAATAAATCAACGAAGTCACCACCTCAATAATTAGATAACCAAATAAACATGTTCTAATACACAATTTCCCTAATTGTATGTTTTTGTTATTAAATTTGTCATAGTTGTCCTTTATTATGCCTCAAAAGTAAAAGAAAAAACCAAAAATGTTCAGCCTTGTGCAGTTCACATCCTGTGAGTAATGCAGAAGTACAGGTGATGCCACAAAAGGTTCACAATCTGAAAAAAAAACTAAAGGCCAGTTTTTAGTTTACATTTTAGTACACATACATTAGCATGTAATTCAGATTTAACACACAATATACATTCTGACCCAAAGGATTTTGAGTGGCATATGTCGCCGTCCCTAAATGCATGTTTCAGGGAAGGCCTTCCTTATTTTATTTTATCTTTTATTATTATGCATTATTTTTAAGACATTTGAACTCCCAAATGTAGCAAATGCCATCAGAATTTTATAATTCAACTAGAACAATTACTTAGTTAAGATGAAACATGTTAATTTTACTGATGAGGCTTTGGAAATATTAAGTGGTTGATTTTAGATTTTGTCTTTGCTGTCAGTGTTTTAAATAAAAATATATATAAAAAGAAAGTGAATCATTAGTCAATTTAAATCCTTATTTAAATCCTTATTTTTACTGTGTTCCCCCAGGTGGGGCTTTTTCTGGCATGGAATAAAGCTGGATTACTTTAAGTGCCCATCTGGCTCTAAGAAGGAGGTTATGGACATCTTTAGATATCAAACACTTCTCTTTGTAGTGGCTGCCATTTTCACACTGAGAGTCAAGACAGCTTAGCCACCAGGTGAAGGGCAAGGCACACTTATCCTCATTACACAAAAGTCATAAAACCTTAAAAACATAAAAGGAATTTCAGGAATCTGTTTGTAAGTTACCTAAAATTCCCTATACTTCCCTCTCCACTTAAAGTAGTTTGTAAGGGGGGGGGGAAAGCATGAATTTAAAAGTATATATAATCAAAACATCTTTTTATAATTCGATATATACAAAAAAAATGAAGGGAACATTTGACCATCAGTGTAACGTCAGTTAAACTTCAGGGATGTCTGTCTAGGAATCACTTGAATCCACAGCTGCTGTGGTGCAAATGGAAGTGACGACAGGTGCACTGCAGAGGCAACAACAAGACAATCCTCCACAAAGGAATGTTTGTTTGTTTTTTCCTTATTTCCTTATCCCTCCCTGATTTTTTTTTTACTTGTTTTGTGTTGTGCTCGGGTCCTTGTTAACACTGGTAGTATGAGAAAGTAGTTGTGTCCCATTCAGTTTGCACAGATATGGTAGCTACTCCAGGCTGGCACATCCACACATCCGTTTCCAAGGTTTTCTGTGTCTCCTAGCAGAGTCTTATAAGTGTGGGGCGAGATACCAGGAAATTGACTGTTACACAGGAGGAGCACTGCTAGATCTACAGAATTACTTCCAGGATGCTTCTGACCAAAATGTTAGAAAGCAACTCCTGATGTCCTTTAATGGTACCTGTGCTCACAGCCCAGCATCATGCTCATTCACTTACATTTACATTACTTTTTTCATTAGTGTACATTATCTGAATGTCAGCACGATGTGAGCAAAATAATTTGTTGTTTGGCCGTTTTAACAAACCAAATGGCTTTCAGTGTCATTGTTTCATGCAAGGACACGCATCATCATTCATTATTACATTTTAAACTGGGGGTCTTGGAACAGGCAAAACGAATACACGTTAAAGTCATTTTTACGTTGGGACCATTTGAGCTGACTCGTGTGGGTTTTAATATTCAAAACAAAGGGAATTTAAAACCAGCTCTGGCAGAGAATCAAAGCTTTAAATGATAGATGTAGCAGCTGTGCCTTTTTGCCTGGATTCTTCTGCTGTAAACCTGTGAATGCTCACATGGTTTGGGCTTGCGTTTTTCACTTTATGCGATCTGTTTGAGCAAATAGATAAAGTCATTTTCTATCTTTGACACAGAAGTTTCTGTTTTTATTTCTTCTTAGACACACGTTCTTAAAGTGGGACTCTTTCTAATGCTAATGTAATCTAAACAGATCACAGTGCATAGTTACGGGCTCTCACACATGTTAAGATATGGTTTTGGTACAGGATGCTTCCCCTTTTTTAGTCCAACAACATTTCTGGAACATTTCAAAATATTTTTTTACCTTTAGGTTTATTTCCTGCACAGAATCCAACATTAAACAACTGAACAACTGAACGACTTCTTTTTTATATTGCAGAAGTGACTCTATAAGGACCACAGATCTATAATGTGCTAGGGTGGACATTGATTATAACGTTCAATCAAAACCTTTTGGATTTGGTGAACATGCTGCGAGCCGTGGTTGGTATTGACTTGTTTCTTCACTCATGTGGCTATATCCTCCTTCACTGGAGGCGATGGGATTGTGATTCATACTCGAGTATCTCTTCAGGCCAAAAAAACCCTCAACTATAGTCTTTCTTCCTTTATTTATACATAGATGTACTGTTCACTGAAGGAGAGTTATTCAAGTTATCCTAAGTCATATGGTCAAATTTATACAATGTAATTTTTAAAAAATAAAAACATGAAATTACTTTTGATCAGTGTTTGTTTTTTTTAAGAGTGTGTGTTACATACAGAGCCTTACACAAGAGGCTAATAGCTTAGTGGACCATAAATGACTAAAGACAGAAGGAAGCAGCAAACTCCCAAACACGCATCTCTAAAGTATACAGGCTAAAATGCTAAAAAATGCTATCTGACATTGTTAGGTGGTGTCTTCAGTAGAGTCCCTAGGATAACACTATGATTTTCTGTTACTGGGTAACTTCAGATTTAACGCTGAAGTTGTTTGTAGTATGAAGTTAGTTCAGTTTTTACAGGCTATATCACCACAATAACTAATGTACTGGCTACTGACAGGTTATATTTGGTACTGAAAAGAACAGTTAAATGATCAGATGGACGACACGTAGTGTTTTTTTCCTCTCTCACTTCTGCCAGATCTTCATTTATACACAATGTGTTTAAAATGTGTTACAAACACTTCTTAATCTCGTTGTCTCAAAATCAGAATGATCTCAAATAATATAACAAAACCCAAACAATCATATCTGTTCTTCACACAGGGTTTGACAGGACAAACATTCCTGCATTGCACCATACTGAGGGAGCATTTCTGTCGAAATCTTCAAACCACATGGCAAAGCTAACAGAAATATTATTACATTAACTTTCGACAATTACACTGGCGGCACACAACAACTGCCTCTGTTAACTTACTAACTCATACATACAGGAGCCATGTTGTACTGATGATACAGAAAAGCCTTACGTTTAGAAAGAAACACCCACGAAGGCTACACACAACTCCAACGTGTGATGAGCTAAGCTAGCTCCTACTGTGCTAGCAGCAACACATTACATTCCAAAAAGCCAAACAAACAGACTTTACCTTTACTTGGTATGTTATGGATCGAATGTGTGATTTTATTACTTACTAACCTGAAAAAAGATGGGTGATAGGTAGCATGTTTTCCTCTTTCGCTTCTGCCAGATCTGAAGATAAGAGGCGGTACCACACTATGCTGTCTCACTAGGGTGGAAGTGTATGGCGTTATTTTAATGCCTCTATTCTGAGAGCACGTATAAAAAAAAATTGGAAGCGCAAATGTTGCATTTTGAGGAGAAAAATATTTTGAATGAAGAAAAGTTTAATTTGGGCAAAGAAAATTCATTGCTGTGTGCAAGAAATGTATTTCAGTGTTTGTGATTATCCATACATGCACAATAACAGCGACACTCGCTCAGTTGTTGGCATTTGCTCTTGCTCAGATCTCTACTCTGTGTGCTCAAAGACATCTGCGGACCTGCTCTCAGTGTGTCGTTAACGCTCACAACATCTTTGCTCTATGTGGGTTCAACTCTCTGTACATCGTTATAAGTGTGCTACAAAACCAACCAATCACAGACTTGGATGCAAAAATTCTGATTGGCTGTTGCAGTCTCCATTCAGCTCGCTAGCTACTGCATTCCGAAAACATGGTCCAGAATGTAGTTAAATCCAGTGGAGTGGTTTGGTTTAAACTAGATTAAAACCAACAATGGTCTCTAAAAATTATATATTTTGAAATAAAATAATTAAACATACTAACCGAAAATGGATTAAGCTACATTGGAGGGATGGGCGAGAGGGGATGTTATTATGTCTGTATATGGATAATAGCAAAAACTAAAATTAATTTCTTGCACGCAGCAATGAATTTTGTTCAATCATATTAAAAAAAATTTTGCTCAAAAAAAATTCTCCTCAAAATGCTACATTTGTGCCTGCAACTCAGAATAGAAGCACAAAAATGATGCCATTGAAGCGCCTCCTTGTGGCGTAACTTGGGATTGTGCTATTTGTTGGATGTTCACCAAAAATCATAAAATTACAGCCCTTCTTTAACAAAATTTACATATGAAGATTTATACAAGTCTGCAGCTGAACAGATAAAAACTACAACTGTCCTTTACTCATTAACTTAATGAAATACTCAAACATAATCCATCAGATCTTCCCGTGTCTTAATTGATAGAGCTGTGATATCGATAAATCTATTAACTTACACAGTCAGCATATTTATCCTCTTTCTTCACTTGCTTCAAATTGGATAAACATTATTAGTATCTTTTCCAGCCTTACTGTCTAAAGCACTTAAAGCGCATGTGCAGTGCTTTTCCTTTCACATGTACACTCACACTGCTGCTTTGTCTGCAGCAGCTGCATTGCTTTCAGTTATACTACCTGTTTAACCTCTTCATATCCACTATGTGAGCTGTACTCTGAGGGTCACTGGGTTGCTGCAATTATAGTACTACAAGGAAGAAGTTATGACTGAGCATGTGGGAATGTTTTGACGACACTGTTACGGCATCATTGCATAACAGACTTTTAAATGATCATTACAGCCACAGTCCAGAAAAACAATGTTTTCGACTTATCTCAGATGCCACAACACACAAATAAGAGTTTATATTTAGTTTCAGTTTACCAGATAGAGATTTTTTAAAATATAAGATCAAATAAATAAAATGTCTGGAGGTTTGGCAAAGCTGAACTAACAAATAAAGCAACAAAGATCACCATTCCAAAAGGATAAAAGCAGGGATCTGAGGTTGCTGGAGACTCTTTTGCCAGCCTCCTTTTAATGTAGGGTTACACCAATACCCTAAGAAAGACAGAGGAGATGAGCGAGGAGAGAAGAGAAGAAAGAAGGAAAAAAGGAAGCAAACACAAGGGGCGGCTGCATGTCACTGATTATAAATACCATTGTGGATACTACTAAAAATCCTGTGAATTTTTTGTAGTATCGTCTACTAAAAATTCTACATACGTAAATTGTTGCAATTCCGGGGAGCAGAAAAACAAATGTTTAAAATCTGAACTGCTCGCATTAAACATATGGATTTGCGGACTCGTACTTAGACTACAGTTGAGTGCTTACATGCACATGTGTTACATGTATTTTTTTATTGCAGTTTAATGAGTTTGGCCTGTGAAGTGGATCATATTGTACTGTGTGTATTCAGCAAATGTAGCCAGATTATTCACACAAGGCACGATTCAGTACAGCAGTGCAAATGAACTGCGGAGTCTCAAAATAAGCAGCAGTCAGCAGGTTAATGGTCTGACAGTGAGCATCGGTGCACACTGCCTGTAGTCCTCTCTCTGCATTAGGTGTTCAGTGCAGTGTGAGCAGTGGAGTTCTCATCTCAACATTTCAAGACTTTCCATGAACTTTACTTCCTTATAGTACCCTTACTGCAGCCTGCTTGGGTGGGTTATGAAGAAAAACAACATATTTCACAACAGCCAATTTAATGTTTCCTCTTTAATCTCACACTGGGGATCATTAACCAGCTCTCACATCTGTGTCTTGCCTGCTGTGCCCTCTCCAGTTATTTGCACTGGTTCCTCCACTTCATAGCCTTCTCCTTTGTAACTCACTCTCCCTCCGTCTTAAAACACTCACTGCCCTCGTATTCCATTATCAGTCTCTTCTTTCCCAGTTGTAAGAAGGATGGGATTAACACCAGCATCCAACCACCAGCGTTACAGAGATTGGGGCATTAGCCCCTCCTGAGATATTCATACAGGTTTCATGGAGATGAAGCCACTGATAAAGAGAAGGAGCAGTGAGACTCAGGTGGACGAGTGAAAGAACGTTCTCCATGTGCTATTTCTGCCTCTGACGGGCACTTTTGGAGTCATCCTATCTTTGTTTCTGTCTCACTCCCACGCCGCCTCCTCCTTCTTGACTGAGTTTTGGAGCATATTCAGCCGGGTGTGATTGGAGGGCAACGCTCCAGGCAGATGTAAATCTGGTGAGGGTTGTTGGCACCAGGAAAAACAGAAGAGGATGTCAAATGAAAAACCTGTCTCTATCTCCAAGCGGGCTGTTGTGCTTAAAGGTGGACTGAGATCTGTGTCTTTGTGGATGCTAAGCTTATCACGAGCCGGGTGCTTGACCTTTTCACCTGCAAGTCATGTCAAAACTGCTCAAGAACAAAAATGTGTCCTGGGTGAGTACTGCCTGTCCGGTGGGTTGATGGGGGGAAGCAGATTATTTTGGCTCAATTTTTAATGCTTCTCAATTCTGTCAGGCTTATCTGCTTTGAAATTTGTTGTCTATGGTTGCATTTTCTAAGGAATGATGCCTGTAGAAGTTTCAGTATACCAGAGTTTGGTTTGTATATTCAAAGAATTAAAGGACATAAACTCACTGTCGCTGATGCATCTTCTGCACATCCGCTTTGGTTTGTCCAACAGCTGTGTAGTAATAAAGCTCTTCTTCAGCTTGCTTTGCACCATCCTGCTGTGTCAGTCATACATCGTCAGTGCGTCGAGTGAGAAAAACTTATGAAAACACACTGATTAGGGTGAAGTCAATGAGTGGAAATAACTGTAAAGTTCACTCGGGGCTAAATTTTTTTCACCGGGCTTCCAGTGTTAATGATCAAATACTTTAGTTGTGTTCACTTCACTTCACCAAAAATACATTTATCAGTCCTTTCATATTTATTTATTTATTTATTTTTGTAGCTCAGGTTTATGGACATAAAGGAGGAAAGGAGGGTGGAGGGTCCAGTCTTGCCTGAAAATTATCCATATATATTATGCTACG
>VUQR01008119.1:89001-114759 GCA_015108515.1 Hemichromis elongatus | reverse complement strand
TTTTTTGGTTTTTTTTTTGTTTTGTTTTTTTTTTTTGTTTTTTTTTTTTTTTTTTTTTTTTTTTTTGCGTTGATTCTGGTTCATTAGGTCCTCCTCTTTTTTTTTCTTTGCTCTTTTTCTCCTTTTCACTGCTTTGCTTATCTTGACCTTGTGTTTTTTACTTTGAGTCATCCTCTTTTTCCCTCCACGTCCTGCAGTGACTTTCTTTTCGCCCGTGTAAGCATGACTTAGCAGATTATATAACGCAGCAGGCCTATGCACATGAGTAACATTATACCGTAGCTGACATCATGAGCTATATTACAGTTGTCTGTCTGTCTGTTTAAAGTGTCTGCAAAGGGGTAAATGCATTACCAGCTCTTGTACCACCCTTGGTAATTCACTTATTAGGCATTCAATTACGTTTTAATGAGTTGGGTTAGAGACAGAGTTTCTGCAGTTTAATGGAAAATGAATTGCTCCCGTTTCTGTGCTGAAAAAGTGTATTTGCAATTATTTCCTGGTCATTGCATCACAAGGATGGGAAAAGGTAACTGCACACTGTTTTAGTACAAAATAAAGGCACCGTTATACCAGCAGGACTCCTCTGTAGCTGCTGAAACTGCAGTTCATGCAAGGTGCTTGTTCCTGTCACCTGTGCATTCAAGATTTGATATATTTCTTAAAGATAGAAAAGCTCATGAGTGAGAACTTTACTAAAGCTACTTGATGAGCAGTGAGCTCCTTTTAATGAGGATGTGTATGAGAGTGTTTCTCCTACCGTCGTCTTTTTTTTTTTTTCTTTCATTCTGCTAATTTTGTTTGATTTTAGAATATATAGACCTATACTGTGTGACCGGTGAAAAGGGGGTTAAGTTTTTGTCACTTTTCTTGTAAAATATGAGTTTTTCTGAACACTGAGATTCCAGCAGACGTGATGTTATTTTAAACCACACTGTGAGGCATGTACCCAGTAAACCTGAGTATCGGTTCATCTGTCGTTCGTTTCTACGCTCCGTCATGATAACGGCTAAAGGACACAATACTTTACCAAACATTTTTGTTTTTTACCTCCAGATATTTAGTTTTTCCCTTTTTCATGGTCACATGTTTGTCTCAGGCTAACTTTGGTCACATAACACTTAGTTTGAGCCTGTCTCAGTGTCGGACCTGCAAGGCCAAAATTTTAGAAATTATCAGCATTGTTTCATGTTGATCGTCTTTCCTGGAAGTCCTTGAAATAAATTATGATATGATTCGTTTCTTCTCCGCCTGAAGCAGTCAGAGCCGTCCTGAAAGGACTTATAATCACCAAATTCACATTTTCCCATTTCGACTTTAACCTGTTTTAATTGTATGAGCTCCGGAGTTGCCTCACTCTTCATAAATATATAATCAGACTAGATGGTGTTTGGTTTGTGGTCCTTAGCGCATAAACTGTGCAAATAATCAGCAGCAATGTCTCCTTTCAGGAAAACAAAGACAGTTGAAAGTGTGAATTGCTTCTTCAATCAAAGATTATTACAGATTTTTATTTTAATATTTGAGGCCTTCGGCTTCTTTAATAAATAAAAAAGTTAGAAACAAAACAAAGACTTTCATGCACGTTAAAATGAGCTTCGAGTTTAGAAAATTCCAAACAACCTAAAGACTCAGCAAGGCCAAATTTATTGATGTAATCCAACACAGTTAATCTTAACTGGGAGAGAAGGGGCGTGCTGCATGTCGTGTGGGTAAAATATGATGCAGGTACAGCTCCTGCACCCTCAGGCTGTTAAGCGTCTTGTGATGTCAGCGAGTTATTGCATTTGCTTCAAGGCCCCGCTTTAATTCGGCTTCACCCTGGGATAAACCCTGGGTTAATGTCTAAACTCACAGTGGATGTGTTTTTGTTGTATAACTGATTTTTGCACTTGACGTACTGCTGTGTGTAACAGATCTAAGTGGACCTTAATGTCTTATAATAATGGATAGCATTTATATAGCGCTTTTCAAGGCACCCAAAGCGCTTTACAATTCCACTATTCATTCACTCTCACATTCACACACTGGTGGAGGCAAAGCTACAGTTGTAGCCACAGCTGCCCTGGGGCAGACTGACAGAAGCGAGGCTGAAATATCGCGCCATCAGCCCCTCTGGCCAGCACCAGTAGGCGGTAGGGTAAAGTGTCTTGCCCAAGGACACAACAACCAGGACAGAAAGCTGGGGGATCGAACCGGCATCCCAACCCCCTGAACCACGGTCGCCCCGTGACTGAGTTGTTTTGAAACCCAGGAGTAGTACAGTACAGCTTCAGACTTTCAGGTTTTTAAAACAACATTAAATCAGAGAGTAAACAAGGAAGAAATGAGCGTCTTTACAGGAAGTCTTTCTAGAGCCTGTCTTCCTGTGTGGTTTTTGGTGAATGTGGCAACGTCACTTCTCCATCTACGCGATCTCACGCTACCATGTCAGTGTGTTTGTATCAGAGGTCACATGAAAATGAACTCGACCATTGTTAATGCTGACTGGACTCAACATTCATTAACTTTGTTGAACTACTTTCTTAGTCTTACATAATAGTGGTGATAAGATTAAAAACATTAATCTTCAAATAATAATAAAAATGCCTTTTCTCTCCTCTCTCCCCTCTTTGCAGTTGAAATGGACCTTCGCGACAAAGAAATTCTCCCTGGAGACATCTTGCCTGTGGTGATCATTGGTAAGAAAACGCACATGAAGAACTGCAGTTTGTTTTAATAGTCCTGTTACCAACCTGAAAGGAGCACTCATTAGCTTTGTTCAGGTGTGTGCTCGATTAAGTTATTACAGCGGTTACTAATGAAGTTCACACCCTCAATATTAGCCAGTAGCTTTGAAGTAAACCTGACAACGTTAAATTGGATCATTGTGGTGGAGTTCAAAGGTCACTGCATGAGAAGAAATATACTTTTGAGAGTGCCAGTTTAGCTTTCTCTGTATTTGTGTGGTCTTTTGCATGACGGGGCTTCCACTTTGTAGCCGAATAGTTAGCCAGGGTATTAATATATATAATATATTGCTTAAATTTTAAAGGATGACCTCGCCAACAGTGGGAAGCAGATGTTTGCATAAATTTTGTGCAACATCTGCTTCCCACTGTTGGCGAGGTCATCCTTTAAAATTTAAGCTCACTAATGGAAAAGTAGAGCTTTACTGTCCATGAATCAGTGATGAATCCAGATTAATGATTCACAGGAAAAGAAAATCAGAGTGAACGTTCACATCAGCAAGGGAAAGGCTGCTGTCTTTAAAAAAAAGAAAAAAAAGGTTCAGTTGGATTACTTGGAGAACTGAAAGCGAGAGAGCCACCTTCAGTCATGACCATGCAGCTGTTGTATGTGATTTTGCTGAGTCATTGGCCTCTTGTATAGTTTAATATGCCACATCCAAACCCACTGAGTCATACAGCACACTCTGTCATTGAAGCTTTTTAATGTTTTGCCATCTTTCTGTTATTCTAATTTTATTTTATTTTTTTAAATCTGTGTGCCAGCGGTGCGGTAACATGGCAATAACCGCACTGCACTTTTTTTTTTCTAAATGTATAACCAATCACCACTTTACCTCTCATTTATTTTTAGGTAATGGCCCCTCAGGCATCTGCCTGTCCTACCTGTTATCAGGTTACACCCCTTACCTGTCACCTGAGGCATCACACCCAAATCCCCTGCTGCACAGCAAGCTGGCAGAGCAGCCTCACCTGTCGCTGCTGGAGCAGGTAAACGTTTTTCCTTCTCTCTGTGATGTTGCATTAGTGCGGTGTGAACAGAGCCTCACAGATGCTCCCTTTGTAGGACTTGGAGTACCTGTGCGAGGGGCTGGAAGGGCGGTCGTCCAACCCCGTAGCGGTGCTCTTTGATTCATTGTTGCTGCCAGACAGCGACTTCGGATTCGACCACACCTCTCCGCTGGAATGGCGATACGAGCCAGAGCGTGCCATTCCTCACCTGGTGCTGGGGAAGGGTCCACCTGGAGGAGCCTGGCATGTAAGTGTCTGAACTTACAGAAAAGGCTTTAAAGGCTAACCCTTTCTGTGTATTGTGTAAGCAGAAGGATACACAGTTGGCTGCTAATCATCATAAAATATTCTCATATAAGAATAGGCCTGGATCTGATCATAAAGTAGATATGTTTAACAAACACAGGAAAAAAATGTTTTGCCAGCTGCTCATTTACCACAGAAATTGATGTGCACACGATAGAAGGCAAACATAATTTGAATGACAAGAGTGTTAACAATGTGTGTGCTGTGTGCAGGCAATGGAGGGCTCAATGCTGACGCTGAGCCTGGCCAACTGGATGGAGCTTCCCGGACTGAAGCTGAAGGAGTGGATGAGAGACAAACGCAGGTCTGCTCATAATAAAACTGCCACTTTGTGTACAGAGCAGTGTTGTTTAAACAATCAACAGGGTTCATATTCTTTTCAACTGTAATAAAGCTGCTGGCGGAGAGGCTTGTGTACAAAAAGATGTCTCCACAGTGGGAAAAATGCCATCAGATTACCTTTATTAATAACAAATCTTGACCACCTGGGATTATGTTTACAAGCTGAGAACCTGAAGCTAAATTTGGTTTGAGTTTCATTGAGCTGATCTTTTGGTAGCTTATACTTGGATTTAATCCCCACAGCCCTGATTATTAAGACTTGACTCAAACTGTCTTTTCAGTGAGACTGCTAATAACAAGAACGGCTTTCATGAGATGGATTGGTCATATAACTGAAAATAAATTGATAATGTCATAAAAATGTATGAAATTAAGACTTGGAGGCTTAAATTAATAATTTTTTACCACAAAGAAAATACTTTTTTTTTTCCAAAGTGGCGTAAAGTTACAGTATTCCTCTGAATAAGCTGAACAGAGAAATAAAAGATCAAAGCCATTCATCTTCATGTGTCACACTCTTTAATTTGCTTTACAAATGACTCGGAGCCCAGCTGGACCCACTTGATTTACATAAAATAGCAATTTGTGACCATAGCAGCAGAAAGGGGTCTTGAGTTTCTGTGCACCACACTCAGACTTGTGTTTTAAGCAATATCTCTTCAAAAACTCTTTCATTTACAGATTTCTTTTTTTTTTTTTTATCCAAACTTTGTTAGTAAATTTCTGCTTTCTGTTCCCCAATACTCGTCTACATGTCCTGCGTCTGTAAACAAACACTTGTGCAACCTGTATTCAAATGTGTTTTCATGTTTCTTTCACAACAGAAATGTGCGAAATGACCGCGCCACACCAGCAGAGATCGCCTCCTACTACCAGCACTACGTTTCCCAGATGTCCCTGGAGCAGAACTTTGCCTGTGGGACTTTGGTCACCTCTGTGACTTCGCAGCCTGGCAGCATGGAGGGGTCGCCGCCCTGCTGGAGAGTGACAGGACTGCAGCGGAGAGAAGGGGAAGAGCTTGGAGGTACAGTGAATGAAACACTCTTGATCACTGTTAAGATTTGTTGTGTTTCAAAGTGTTAAAGCACATTGCCAGCTGCATATTAAGATTCTAAGACCGCAATAAAGTAGCTTTGCATGATTCACAGTTTATCATTTTATGTGGACTGCGTGCAGCCTTTCAGTAAAGCCAACTTTCACCTATTGATTCTTCTCTCCCACTTCTAGATGGTTCCACGGTGTCAGAGGAGGTGCCTTTCTCCGTGTTAGCACGCAATGTGGTGTTGGCGACGGGCACGCATGATATCCCGGCCAGACTCGGCGTAGAGGGCGAGTCCCTGCCTTTCGTGTGTCACTCATTCTGGGATCTAGAGGCAGCCATCTCTCGGGGTGAGCTCGACCAGTCGTCAGACCCCGTTCTGGTGGTGGGGGCGGGACTTACAGCAGCCGACGCTGTACTTGCCGCCCACCATCTCAACACCACTGTCTACCACGCCTTCAGACGCTCAGTTACCGACCCAGAGCTCATCTTCAACCAGCTGCCCAAACTGCTGTACCCAGAGTACCACAAGGTAAGGGGAGCAGAGCCGATCAATTTCCTGACATCGCTATGGCAGCTGAAACGGATCATCTGGGTTTTAATCGCTTAACCTCTATTCTGTACTTTGACCTCCAGGTTCACCAGATGATGACTCAACAGCAGCATCAACACAATAACCCACAACTGGACAATACACAGAATCTTCATCGGCCCACCCCTACCTCCTCTTGCTCCTCCCTCCCCCGGTACCCAGGTTATCTGAGTTTCCCGCGCCACAGGGTTGTGGAGTTCAGAGCTGACCGGAAGTGCGTTCTGCAGTCGGATGCTGGCGAGCGGACCGTGGTTCAGGTCTCTAAGGCTCTGGTTCTGATTGGCGCCCACCCCAACCTCTCCTTTCTAGACAGTAACGGGCGCTCGCTTGGTATGAACCCTGAGGAGCCTATCTCATGCCGAAGGAACCCAATTGAGGTGGACCCGTTTACAAACAAGGTGATTGCTGCAAACGGACCAGGCATGTATGCTATGGGGCCGCTAGTGGGCGAGAACTTTGTCAGGTTCCTAAAAGGAGGAGCCCTGGCTATCGCGAGTGACCTCGCCAAAAGACAGAAGGAAGAGGCCGAAAGAGGAGAAGGCGAGCTAAGTATAGACAGACTAATGGAGAGATGTGTGGACAGACAGGTGACCACTCGGACAGAAGTGGAGGTTTGCCTTGTGTAGCAGATTTCCTGGGATTTGTAGGTTGTTTTTTTTGTTTGTTTGTTTTTTTTAATGAAGCAAACAAACCAATCACCAATTTGTGACATCGCTAAGAGGAATTCACACTCAAAATGCCACAGGCTCAGGTCATTGTTGCCCGTTTGTTGCCCATGAAACAGGCAACAAGTGAGCTCTGACTGCACTTTTACTGGTTTGGAGACATCTAATTTTCTTAGGTAAAGAAAAGCCTCCAGATGTGAGGAATTAGAACAGCTGTGCTGTTTCTACCAGAGTCAGGTGACATTTGTAAGTAGGTGAGATGGAGAGATGAGGCAAAGAGTAGCGTAGTGAAGGAGAGACAAGCGGTCTGTTTGTGTTGTTCCCATCAAATTGTATAGGTAGATATCACTACGGCAACATACATTTTATATATAAATTGTGAACCTTTTTACATTTAGTTAAAAGAATATAACCAGTAAAATGTTGTCTGAGCACCACCTAGTGGTCACATCATAGAAATGATCTCCACTAGCTCCTTTAAATTAGACCCGTTCTATTCATTTCATCTCAATAGTCATTATTGGACTCATTTGCAAATGCTCCTATTTCATGAAACTTTAGACATGTTTAATATGAACATAGCAGGTCTCTGGTCTGTGATAAAATGCATCAGATTTGGACACCCGCTGGCCAGATACCAGGAGCATAATTTCATATTCGGGCTTACACCCTACCTTGATTTTTTTTGTTTTAGTAATTTTAATTCAGTATAAGCACTAATGGCACCCTGTGGCAGAATAACAAGTCATCACCTTTGCATGTCACAAATTAACGTGACGAAGCAGAAAGATGGACCTGAGCGAGGCAGAGATAAAAAATGATGGAGGACAAACTTGAGTGATGTGATCCTGACAGCTCGACACTCTGAGAGCCTTATTCACTACAGTAACCACCTGATTAAACTTTAATCAGCCAGCAGCACCATATGTGACCAAGTCGACACGTGTCGCCTCAGCCTTTTCTACAATGAGGATAATGAACATGTTTCCATAATTAATAATTTATTCTGTTATTGCCACTGTCCTATTTAATTTTGTAACACTAACAAAATTGTTTGTATATTGAGTTTTGCTGTTTTCTGAACCAGTCAAGCTCTTGTTTTTCTATGTAACCATGTAACTGTACCCACTTGTGTATCTTTTTACATCCTACAGTATGAAAAATATTTTCTACTTTATAGAAAAAAAACAACTCAGAATATTTTTGCAATTGCTGTCAGTGATGACATTTAATCTGCAGCTTTCACAACATCAGATTTTGGCTTCAGTGTGAATGAGAACTGTTTTAAGCCCTATTTGCATCGAAGTAATCCAACAGTGAATGTCATTTACACATGAAACTACCAACCTTTAGATTTCTTCAGTGCACTTTTAAAATGTTTTCACAACAAATGTAAAAGTCTGATTTGCTTAATCAGGATGCAACAGCTTACCTGCACTTTTTTTTTTTATCCTTTTTTTTTTCTACAGTATTACTTCCACTGCAAATAAGGTGTAATGTAAATTACATTGTAGTTTATGTACATACAGATGGCCAGTAATTACCCTGTCTTTCTCACACTGACTGTTCAAAAGAAATTGTTCATACATCAAAAAGCTAATTATATGCAGTAAAGATTTATTTTTTTATACTAATATTTGGTGAAGCTGTAAATTTCTTACCTTTAGTTAACCCACTGAGGTCTAAGTCATCTTTGGCAATCACAAGTTCCTGAAACACCTCTTTAAGCCTTGCTATCAGAATCAAACTTTTGGTTTTGCACATTGTGATTAGTTTGGTACAAAGAGAGGCTCCTAACCAGGTTCTGTTTCCCAGACAAGGATGACGTCTGGTCTTAAAGTAAAAACTATTAACTATTCTTTGAGTTGTTCCGCTAGTGTAGAATCAGGATTTATTAATGTTTGGGAAAAGCGGTGGGTCGGTTAGACCTCACGGGATTATCCAGGAAAGACAACTTTTGATATTCAGAATATATTTTACAGGAGCGTTCTTAGTCCGTCAAGATCCACACAACCATCGGCCCTGCACAGGCTGCGTATGTTTTCCTATTGGCTGTGCGCTAACCTTACTTCCTCAGACAGATGCATGTCGAGACTAAACGTCTGTCTGCAAACACTGAGGAGTCCACCTGCAGATCAACTAAAATACAGAAGAAAGAAGAAAACATTAAACATAGACTTTAAGAGCTTTTTTTTGTTTGTTTGTTTGTTTGACACTGAATAGATAATCTGATTTAAACTTCTCACTTAACATGTAAAAAATAAAAGAAAAAAGCCAAAAATATGCAATCCAACATAAGATTGAAAGTAGTAAAAAGGAAAATGTGCTTCTTCTTTAGGTGTTTAGCTGCAAACTGATTGGCACTGATTTTAATGTTTTCATGAGTTTTGTGACAGAAAATTACAAAGTAAAATACTGTCGCCGTAGTATTTTACATTTAGATCTGAGCTTCCTACTAGTATACGTACTAACATTTCTAAAACACACGAGTTTCTTTGCTAAGCGCTTAAAATTTAAACAAGAAATGACAAAACCAGATTTAGTGCTACAATATTCTAATTTAAATGGTACAAAGATTTCTGGCTGCAGATACCATCTTTTATCAATAAATTAAATTACTACACATACTGAAGCTCATAAGTTTACAGAGCACAAGTTGAGATCTATACATTTCATTTACGGATGCTTCTGAAAAGTAGCAAAGAGACGATAATTTGGGGGTTTTTTTCAATGCAAAAACTTAATTTGGTGTTGTGTATTCGGTCAGTTTACTAATGTATTTATTGGCTAATTATTTCTACAGACAGAGTTGATGTTGTCACCATCAACTCCTACATACATTAAGTATTTTTGACTTGTATACTGCTACTGAAATGTGATCTATATGAGCCAGAAGTGCCTTAAACCTCATTATTCATGGCTTAGTATTTTGGTTCACAGCAGAATGAAAACAACCATCTGAATGTCTTTTTTTTAATACAGTAAAATGATGTGCTTGTCTTTAGATTTTATTTTGGAATCCAGAAATTATGTGATTTATAGATCAATTACTTTTATCTGTGTAAAACTTCAATTTGTTCCCACACTTCATTTGTACCATGGTTTTTATTAAACAGATTTTATGAAAATGTGCCCGTCTTGCTCTTTAAACCTTTCTTGCTTTTATTTGTCTTTTTAAACAAGAAAAATAAAAATATGTGCAAATAATCTGGTTTGATGTTGTTGAAGTTTTTCTATGTTTTTGTTTTTTATAAAACTTGTTTCGTATCAGATCTTTATGACTATGCATACAAATTATAATCATTTCACTGCTGGGATTTACATCTTACATTGTAGCACATGAAGCAAAAGTACAGACTTTTCTTACTTTAGTACAAGTACAGATACCTGTGTTTACAAATACTCCTGTAACAGCTGAAATACTGTAGCAGCTTTTTTCTCAAGTAAAAGCGAAGTACGGGCTCTGAAATGTACTCACAGTAAGAAAGAAAAAAGTACTTCCTTGAAGGACAATTCTCATAACCATTCATGTAAAAAGGTAAAACAATATTAGTAGACGAGAACAAAAATACTACTCCAATCTTGAAAACTTGAATCTGTTTTGTAGGACACATACAGTAAAAGAGAATTTTTAAAAATAACAATTTTATGTTGCTTACATTGTAGATAGTGAATTTGCCCCACAGTAATTTCTAATGTGAGCTTTGGGAGATTTTTTTAGTCTATATTCAGCGATCAGCTGACCTGCTGTCTTGACTGATGTCCATCTCCTACACTGACAATATGCTGTTTATATTATCTTTATACTAGATTAGATAATTAATCCAAGCATCGTCAACCTAAATGCAAATTGAGCTCTACTACACTAAATCTGACCATAAACACCACAGCCACTGTTTATCAGTCGAACACAGGGCTTTACTGTGAATTCACCACGGCACTTCAAACTAACTGGTTTATTCTGGACAAAACTAGCCAGTATTTAAATAAACCAAGTTTGTATAGCTTTGTTTGTTTGTTTTGCTGGAGATCTCACAAAATGTAAATCCATAGTTTATTAAAACACATAGACAAATTAAATAAGTAATTAAAATTATGACATTACATGTCAAATTTAAATCTGCAGTTTATCAACTGTCACTGATAAAAGTAAAAAGTTGTCAGAAAAATAAAGACTCGGGTAAAGTACAGAATTTAAATATTCTATATTTATAGACATATGATGGCACTTCACACTGAATCAAGTCTCAAGTTAGTTGTTTTTTTTTTAAGTTGAAGATGCTACAAAATTAAAGAGTCTTGAAAGTGCATTGTTAGCCATTTGCTTGAACTACGATTGCATTGGCAAGCTCAGCAACACCAAAAGGCCTGAGGACAACTGCAGAAGATAATCGAATAATTTTTCTATGATTAAGAAAAAAAACAAAGATACCTTCATGAATGTCAAGGAGGGTTTACATAAAGGTGCAAACAACTGGCTACACTCAAGAAGAGGCAAGACGAACATTTAAAAGAGACTGTGCAGTTGTGGAAAAGCAGTTATAGACTTCTGACAGTCACTGGCAGCAAAGAGTCGTTGAGAGGCAGCCCATGTTCAAGACGACGTTAGTTTGTCCAATTATGTTTGAGCTTGTGAAATGGGGCACTTTGTATAAAAATCAGTGTAATTCCTACATAAAGAAACTTTTTCATTAACTTCATTGAGTTAAATTTGAAATTTTGCACTTCAGTCACATACTGACTGATTTAAAATACGTTGGTGTACAGAGGCAAAAAAAACTGTCTTTGTCCAACAAATCATGACTGTGAACAAGATTCGCATCATGGATGTGCAGCTTACAAATCTGCAACAACCGAGTAATCATCAAGATCGTGACACATTATATGAACTCATGTTGGTGGATTTAGGCTAAAGTAATCCACTGAACTGATCCTGTCTCTTTAACTGATATCTTCCATACTATAAACAAATTTAAAGTGATGTAGCACCTCTGACGTATAAGTGAGCTCCACGTGTTTCCTGACTTACGTTACTAAAAAAGAGGAAGCAGAAGATCTTTTTCAACTGAGAGGAAACTCTAAACTCTGTATTAAATACGATATTATTTACCAGAGGACAAAACCCACCGAACTAGAAGAGATTTGGGATTACTTCATCTAGTTTTTCGTGAGTTTTTAGAGCGCTAAAAATATGAAAGTACCTTCTATAGATTAGTAAGTGTCTAACTTCCTGTTTGTGTGGTTTGTTAACAGTGTCAGTCACAGATAAAATGTCGTCTGGAATACAGGAAGAGCTCTCCTGCCCCGTTTGTCGAGACATATTCAGAGACCCTGTTGTTCTGTCGTGCAGCCACAGCTTTTGTAGAAACTGCCTGAAAAGATGGTGGAGAAAGAAAGAAATACGCCAGTGTCCTGTTTGTAAGAGTGAATCTAGAAAGAAAAACCCACCATGTAACTTGGTGTTAAAGAACCTATGTGAGAACTTCTTACTGGAGACAAATCAGAGTGCTTCAGCAGAGTCCGAGTCGCTCTGCGGTCTGCACTCGGAGAAACTCAAACTCTTCTGTCTGGACCATCAGGAGCCAGCGTGTCTCATCTGCAGAGACTCAATAACGCACAACAACCACATATTCAGACCCATCGATGAGGCTGCGCAGGATCACAGAAAGGAGCTCCAGATCTCACTGAAACCCTTACAGGAGAAACTGAAGGCTTTCGAACGAGTTAAAGAAAACTTTGTTCAAACAGCAGAGCACATTAAGGTTCAGGCCTTTCACGCAAAGCGGCAGATTAAGGAGCAGTTTAAGAAGCTTCACCAGTTTCTGAAAGAGGAAGAGGAGGCCAGGATCACTGCTCTGAGAGAGGAAGAGGAGGAGAAGAGTGCGAGTATGAGTGAAATGATTGCAGCTTTGAGCAGAGAGATAGCAAGTCTTTCAGAATTGGTCACAGCCACAGAGGAGGAGCTGAGAGCTGGAGATGTGTCTTTCCTCCAGGACTACAAGGCTGCAGTAAGCAGAGTCCAGCGGTGCCCCCTGCTTGATGATCCACAGCTGGTGTCAGGAGCTCTCATAGATGTGGCCAAACACCTGGGCAACCTGACCTACAACGTCTGGAACAAGATGAAGAAAATTGTCTCCTACTCTCCTGTGATTCTGGATCCAAACACAGCTGAATCACACCTCATTATATCTGAAGAACTAACCAGTGTGAGACTTGGAGAGAGGCAGCAGCTTCCTGACAATCCAGAGAGGTTTGACGGCTATCCGATCGTCCTGGGCTTTGAGGGCATCGACTCAGGGGCTCACAGCTGGATCGTTGAAGTTGGAGACAGTCCAAACTGGCTAGTTGGTGTGGCTGAAGAATCAACTAAAAGAAAGGGACAAACAGATTTTAAGTTGGGATTATGGGCTGTGTGGTTCAGTAAGGGAAGTTATTCCATACGTTCCCCACTAGATTCGTCCTCTTTTCACCCCAAGAAAAAACCCCAGAGGATCCAAGTTTGCCTGGACTGGAATAGCGGGAAGCTGTCATTCTCCGATTCTGATGTCAACATTTACACCTTCACACACACTTTCACTCAGAAACTTTTTCCATTTGTTTACACCAAAAATGAACTCCCATTGAAGATATTACCACTAGTGTCTCACGACAGTGCAGACTCTGATAGTGAAGGAGATCACGATGAAGGTGGTGAAACTGTTAATGGCATTCTTGATGACGACGATGATGTTGATGATGATGATGATGATGACGATGACTGACGCTTACAGCCACATACCAATGTTTCCTTTCAACCATTTCCTTCTAATTAGAGCTAATAAATAACAAACTAAAAAGAAATACTAGAACTTCGCTTAACAGCACTGGACCAAAAACTAGTTTGTTCCACACTGAAAATGATCTAAGAGCTAATTCTATTAAAAAATAAATAAATTTAAAGGCACTAAGAGCACAAACAGAGTGGTGAGGTCCACTTCAGTTAGTCAGGAACAGAGTGATTTGCTTCAGCTGTCAGTGAAAGTGGCCAAGGCCATAATGAAAGCTAAGTACGATAGTGCGATTACAGCCCTTTAATTAATCCTATTATATGGTGCATACTCAAACTTATATAACACCTCAGTGTCATACAGAGACAGTGATAGTAAGATCACTTACACACTAGAAGCACAAACAAAATGTTGTATTATGAGGTCATGACTATTTATGATGAAAAACACTGGCTGCAACAGATAAAGTAGACTATTTTTGATCAAAGTAACAATATTTGCAGCTCTTTTGTTTTTGTAATTGTCTAATTATTGTAATCTTCCAAACGGAAACAGAGAATATATTTAATTTTGAATTAATTTTTTTCTGGTTTCTCTGTTGCTTTTTAAGTTATCTGAGTACTGAGCAGAGTTTTTGTCTGGTTGAAGGTAAATGAATAAACCGGTTTGAAGTAAATCTCATTCACCACTAGGTGGAGACAAACACAAAGTGAACTTAAAGCAGCACACAGAGAAGTCAGTGGATATTTGACCCAAAGGGGCATCTTACCCCTTTGATGAAGCAGGTTTGACTCAGTCTAAAATATTCCATATTGTAAATTTGGCCTCAGAGTTTTTGAAGATGTATAAAATACATATTTCATATGTCAAAAAATGATATTTTTGGCTCTTAAGGTAAAGGCCTCGAATTCATAAAAAAAAACAACTGCCATTTATTCAAAAAGCTGAAAGTATGAAGAACACATTCATGTCCATATGATGAGTCCCCAAAAGACCAAATGTGCCACAAATTTCTTTTATTAAAAAATGACCTCACAACTGAATAATGAAAAGATTTTCACTGGTTTTTCTCTCTTTGCTTTATAATTATGCTTCAACACTTATTGTTTTGTTACTCTGATTGTAACAGGTATTTTAAGTCATCCTAGATGAGAACATTGAGATTAGTGGATTAATTATATTAAACTGAATGTCTGCCTAACATTTTCTAATTGATATTTGATAAAAATCTGTAATGGAAACTTTACCAAAAAGAACATTTACCTTTTTATTTTTTCAATATTTTTCCAGGTGCAGGTTGAGAGCAAACAAAAGCTAAGAGGAGCTAATTGCTGGACTTCAGTGGAATTACAATTTTGTAGTGTTACTGTTAATGAGCTTTAATTTATTAAGACAGCTGAGATCATTTTTTTTGTTTCTCATCTCAACTACTGTACTATTAAAAACACTTTAAAATGGGAATATTTTAGGAGCACTTTAAAACAGGACGCACCTCTCTCTCCTTTCTGACAAAACTCCACCCATCTACATTCTTTCAGTTATATGTGGAAAAAAACACACACACAGGAAGCCTAGGCGTTCTCCCTCTGAGAAAAACAAAAGTGCTGTCTGGGTGAGAAATTTATCTCAAGGTTAAAATCCCAACAGAGAAAGGACAACAAGGAGAAACTAGTATACTTAAGGTAAGAGTACATTTTTTCCCATCTAAAGAGACTAAATATATTATGTTTATAACGCAAACCAAAAGTGAAAGTAAACCTGGCCGCCTTCCTGCTTTACAATTCTGTTCGGTGTATTTTCAGATTCTCTCTGAGAAAAGATGTCTTTCCAGTCTGAGGAGGAACTTTCCTGTCCCGTCTGCCATAACATCTTTAGGGATCCGGTTTTCCTGTCATGCAGCCACAGCTTCTGCAAGACGTGTCTGAAAAACTGGTGGGCACAGAAGATGGAACAACAGTGCCCGGTCTGTAAGAAACTATCTGATCAGAGTGACCCACCCTGTAACTTGGTCTTAAAGAACCTCGCTGAGGCCTACTTAAAAAAGAAAAATCAGAGCACTTCAGCGGGGTCTGAGACCCTCTGCAGTCTGCACTTTGAGAAACTCAAACTGTTCTGCCTGAACCATCAGGAGCCAGCATGTGTCATCTGTCGTGATTCGAGAGCACACGTCGACCACTTGTTCAGGCCCATCGATGAGGCCGCGCAGGATCACAAGGAAGAGCTTCAGAAATCCCTGAAACCATTACAGGACAAACTTAAAGTCTTACAAAAAGTGAAAGGAAACTTTGATATAACAGAGCAACACATTAAGACCCAGGCACAACAAACAGAGATGCAGATTAAGGAGCAGTTTAAGAAGTTTCACATGTTTCTTGATGAGGAAGAGAAGATCAGGCTGGCTGTTCTGAAAATCGAAGAGCAGCAGAAGAGTCAGAAGATGAAGGAGAAGATTGTGGCTCTGAGCAGACAGATAGCAGCTCTTTCGGCCACAATTAGATCTGCAGAGGACGAGCTGAAAGCTGAAAATGTCGCTTTCCTGCAGGACTACAAAGGTACAATGAACATGGTCCAGCTGTACCCCCTGCCTGATGACCCACAGCTGGTATCAGGAGCACTGATAGATGTGGCCAAACACCTGGGCAACCTGGGTTACAACATCTGGAACAAGATGAAGAAGATGGTCTCCTACTCTCCTGTGATTCTGGACCCAAACTCTGCCCCGCCAAACCTCCTCGTCTCTGATGATCTGACCAGTGTAAGCGTCAGGGAGAAACAGCAGCTTCCCAACAATCCAGAGAGGTTTGACATCTACCCCATTGTTACAGGCTTCGAGGGCTTTCAGTCAGGCACCCACAGCTGGGATGTTGAAGTCGGAAACAGCACAGACTGGAAAGTCGGTGTTTTAGAACAGTCTGTGAAAAGAAAGGGAGAACCGCAATCTGGATTGTGGAGGCTAGGGTTTTATAAAGGTGAATACTCAGTGCGCTCGCTGCCAGAGTCTTCTACCGTTCTCTTTTTAAATGTAGTCAAGAAGGTCAGAGTTCAGCTGGACTGGAATAGGGGGAAGGTGTCATTCTCTGATCCTGACACCAACACACACATACACACCTTCACACACACTTTCACTGAGAAGCTGTTTCCTTACGTAAGTAATCTGAGTAAAGCCCCCTTGAAGATGTTACCCACAACAGTGAAGTAGGGTGGTGGCTCGCAGCAATGAATGAAGCGGTGGAAATAAACACACAAATTGCATGACGACTAGTTAGAGACACACATGATGAGACTATCCTTGTTAAAAATAAATAAATACCCACCACAGTTATGACACAGTTATCTCATATTATTACTATTTAACTGCAGTGAAATGATTCAACTTATTTAGCCAGTTATCTGCTAATCATTCATATGAAAAACAGGAATGGAGCAGTTTGTTTATATACATTTGGGGTATAATGTTTCTTAAAAGTTGTTTATTCATTTCAGTGATTTACAGTATAGTTCACTGACCGTGTGTAATCTTTGGGATTGGGTATAATATTTAGGGTAAAACAGTGTTTGTTTCTTTTCAGAGGATTGTGTTTTATAGCTTTATAAGCATACGTAAGGTGGCTGTTAAGTTCTGTGTTACCAACTGTTACAAACTAAAAACCTCGGGGCGAGTGATTGTAACAAATCTCGACTGCAATTTAATTTCAGTCCAATATGAAGAATGCGTCTTTTGTGCTGTTTATTTTAACATGAGACACGAACTTTGGTGATTATACAAAAGAGAAGTGATGAGCTCAAATTATTCAGCTTTAATGTTTTCCTGTATCAAATGACGTGTTTGTGTAAATAACAGGTTATCTTGCATTTATGTGGATTGCTCTATTAAAACTGTTGTTATTTTAACAGATAAACAGATATGTTGCTGTCTATTAAATGTATAAGGGTTTAACATAATTCCCCACCGTTTGTCTTTTTTTTTAATGTTTAAATTCAGTTATCCAGTATGTGGCTCCTCAAATGCTTTACACTATATTGAGTCAACTCCTTGTTTTCCTCTCATAATGAAATGTTTTTCCAACAATGCATTTCATTTTTATTTACTTCCGAATGTTTCTTTGATTCTATTTCATTTCCTGTTAGTTTCAGGTGTTGTCATTTCAGTTTAGTTTGTATTTTGTTTGGCTTCATGTATTGTAATATGGGTGATTTATCAGGGAAAGACTGATGATGTAACAGGTATTATAACACAAGATATCATGTAGACATCCCATTCTCAATAAACATTTGCAACAGTGCCTCCTCCTGGTTTTGTTGACAAATTGGACTAATCGTGACTAAACCTGAAAAAAAAATAGCTGGATATTTTATTTTGTTTTCTTCAAGTTGTTTTTTTTTATTGCATCCAGTAATATCAATGTTGCATCCCTATGAATACAAGACATTTGTGTCATAAAGGGGTGATCACTGTTATTCTGTCTTAAATGTTTTGGTTGGTTAGTAATTTAAGGATAATTTCCCTCTGATGCTCTTGCTAACATCTGAAACATACTTTAAAAAAAACACTCCAGTGATTAATGCATTTTTTGGTGCCTGTCATCAGGCATGAAAAACTTGAATTTGCGATTCTTTCTCTCAGCAACACTAAACTTGTTATAAATCACAGGAAACGGCCGTGTCGCCAATCATGCCACGCCTTCGAATTTCAATCATTCATCAACAAAGAGACTTCCACAGTGGAGATGGTTAAACACTTAGTGAACCATTTCCACAAAAACTGGGTATGACAGTGTGAAACAAAGAGATGTTCTCTTTTTTCAGTATCACTTCGTTGTTCTCAAACCCAAATCTTAACCTTTAAAATCCACGCGACAGACAGAAAGCATTCATGATTTTGTTGTACGCTTATTTTGGTTTGGGTGCAAGTGAATATTTGAAGAACTTTGTTCTTAGCAGAGTTATTACAGTTTTGCATTTCCTAATTGGCTTTTATTTGTATTCAATCTCAAGTTGGTACTTTTTTTAATTCAGTTTAATTTTGGTTTGTTTTCTGAGTAGATTTGCTCATTTATGTTATTTGAAAATATTTATAACTTACTTATTTATGGTTAGAGTATTAATTTTGGTCCAAACAAACTGAAAAACAGGGGGTAAACTGACCCCAGACCATGACACAAGCACCACAAACAAAAGTAATGAAAGAGGACATTTTTTTTCCCTGTGAAACATAAATATTTCCCACAATGGCATACAGCACTAAATCTGGAGGATTCAACAACTAGCCAAAAGACACAAAACAGCAAAACCCATAAATGTCCAAGACAGGACAACTGACAGACTTCAATGCGTTCAAAGAGGAATTACAAATATTGAGTCATTTGTTGAGGGACAAATAATGTACTGTACCAGATGGTACATTCACAGTGAAGTATTCAGTATGTCTACTTCCCTTAAGGTCTCATTCTATTAGTTTGTTTTTGCCCCAACAAAGTTTATTCCTTGTTCTGATCTGATGTGTCTTGCAGCTTTACTGATAGCTATAAAACACTATTTATAATGTTATGTAATTTTTACCATCCACTCACCACCTTTCACCAATGATCCCAGAGGCCTAGAGCCATTTACCTCAAACAGTTTACCTCTGTCTCCCCACCCCACACTTCCACCAGGAAAATTTGCCCCAAAAGATCTGCATGCTGGGAAAACATGGCACCAAGTTCAGTATTTGGCAGAGGAAGTCCGTCAAACATCACCCTTAGACAGTTGTTTCCAGAGTACCTGGGTATGAGTGTGAAGCAATGTGATGATCTGCTCTTTGCATAAACTTTACAAGAAATACATTCAATGCTCTGAACCAACCGTTAAGCTTTAAAATGCACTGGATGTATGAAAATCATCATTATGTAGGAGATTTCTTTAGATATTTTCTTTATTTGGGATTGGATACTTAAAGAACAAGATGCAAGAAAACATTTGGCAAGCGTGACATGTTTGTATTACAGAGGCTTGAGCACAAATAGGATAAAAAGTACAACAATAGAATTAACAGATTGTAGCTAAATATGTATATTTTCATCGATGCATGACAAAAGAGAAACATTCCAAACTGTAACTGAATATTCCTGAACTTTGGAAAGTCTTCTTTGTCAGGCGAGTCTACTTAACTGTACAATGAGCAGTGTCACCTGACTGTTGCAGAGAGTGCAGTCACAAATTATTAAGTTTAATGTATCAACTGAATTTTTTTGTGGATGTTGAACTGTGATGAACCTGTGGATGGGTGGAAGAACTTAAAAATAACATTATTAGTCCCAGAGATGAAGCCTCGTAGAGTAGAAGGTACAAAGAGATTTAAAATGGAAATAAATGTACCACAAATTTTTACTTAGGCACAGTATTGAGTCAGTGAGTTCAATTCAGACAAAAAATTCCTGAGTAATTTTTAGACCTTATTGGAAGCAACCAGCAATGAACCGGTAATGAATGGCTTCAACAAATGTTGGTATAAAACCCTCAACCCTTCCAATTCTTGAAATTTTTAAGCTTTTTGGTTCTATTTCTTTTTTTCACCAGTATCATAACTGAGATCCCTTTTTAAAATTCAAGATATCTGATTGACATAATGAACCCCTCTTCAGGTCCCCTGGATATCCTGCCTATGAGGTTCCCAAAGGAAGTTCAAAATCTGTAATTTTACCTGCAACACAATTATAAAAGCTCTTTTGAAAATCATCTTAAACTCTTTGGATTATTTTAGAACCATTTCCAAACTTCCCTTTCTCTCCAATGCTTTACTGACTTACACAATAGATATTGTCTTTGGACTGCTTGTTTTTGGTTTGTTTATTTTTTTAATTATGCTACCCCTGGACTGTATCATCCACAGCCTGACTGTGGGTGGGTTTTCACTCCTATGCAGATGATACACAGCTACATGTCTCTTTTGATCCAGAGAACATCGTTAAACTCAGTGTAGTGTATCCATAAAATCAAACACTGGATGGCATAGAACTGCCTGCAGCTAAATGGGAATATTATGGAATAAACATTACTGGTCCTGATGCATCTAACACACTCACAGCAACACGTATTAATGGCCACCTATTAATTTTTACGATAATTTTATTTTTGAAACCCACTGTGGGCTCACACCACAGTATATTTCAGATGTCCTCACATTGTACAACCAGGTCATAACCTGAGGTCCCCAGCCAAGGCTCTGCCATCCCACAATCCTGTCTTTGGAACAGTCGGCTTTTCAGGATTTTCCTGTGTCTCCACACCTCCACTTTAAGTATCTGTTGCCTTTCATAACTAATCATCTTCTCCTAGTGATCTATTTTAATGTAATTTATTATTTATATTAGCTTTTAATTGACCTGTTTTTATTCTTCATTGTCTTTATTACTCTTTTTTTTATCTCCTTTTACTTTTATCTCTTGTAACTTTTTTTGAAAGATGCCACATAAAAAATTATTAGCATTTTTTTTCATTCCATCATTGCCCATTTTGAATTAAATTCATATACTAATATAATTTTTAATGTAGGCCATATTATATTCTCATTGTGAAATGACACTAGTCTCATTAACTACATTAGCATTTCAGTTGTGTAATTGTGTTGCTAATGGGAACAGTTTTCAGTTTTGTAAAGTAAAAGTTAGACTATTCCCTTTGACAGCTGCTCGCTTCTGGCTTTAGCGAGCTTCATGGTCTTGCTGCAGGCCATATAACCTAACAACATGCGGCAAGTGAGGGCTATGTTCTTCCAATGGCGCTGCCAATGAAATGGGATACAAACACAGCTCCTCACCAAAAGCAGGATGCATGTCAGGACCTGGCGGAGGACACATTATAAATAAATCAAATTGCTAAAACAAAAGGGCTTAATGTCCGACTCTCAGCAGTCACATACCACTCATGTCGCAGCTGCTGGCAGCATCAGTTGATGTGGCATGGACACTATAAGGTGATCCTGGGATGTCATCACCTCCATATTTTATAACGATGGTGTACCAGCCAGCACGATCAGGGACGTATGATACCCGGTATGTACCATCACAGTTGTCATGGATGTTGGCCTGCTTATGTTCCCCACCCTGCTCCTGAAGAGGAAGGAACTGAAGTTAAAGTGAGATATCTATTTTAGCGTGTGTATATAAGTGCATCTGATACAGACCGTGATGAGCACGCTCAGTTGGCCTTGGCCGGCATCTTTAACATCAATGTTAAACTCAACGGGAAATGTGGCAGACACGCTGCTGGTCAACCCAGGGCCACTGGCTCGTACTCTGCCTGCATCGTGAGTGGACAGAATCCAAAATCTGAAGGGACAGAAAGATCAGAGACAATCAGCACAGATTCTGATTCTCAGGGTACAACAATATAAACCTCTGCAGCGACCAGATATCAAAAGGCCCAGATATTTTAGTTACAACCGCCTGACCAGTTTAGGCCAACTGGAAAGAGATATTTCTTCATTGGTCCCTGTTTAAATGCAGAATATATTTTTAAAATCCATCTCCTCACATACAAGGTCCCAAATAATCAGGCCTTATCTTATCTTAAAGACCAGATAGTACCATTTCACCCCATTAGAGCACTTTACTCTCTCACTGCAGATGTTTTTGTTGCTCCTAGAATATTTAAAAGTAGAATGGGATGCAGAGCCTTTAGCTTTCAGGCCCCTCCTATGTGGAGCCAGCTCCTCCCAGATTGGATTGGGTAAAAAGACACCCCCTCTACTTTTAAGATTAGGCATAAAACTTTGTTTTTGGCAAAGCTTATAGTTAGGGCTGGATCTTAGTTACGCTCCAATAGGTCTATGTTTCTTCTTCCCTCACCTTGTGTTTGTACACCATTCTAGATTTAATCATTAGTTATTATTAACCCTGGCTCTGGCTTTCTCCCACAGCATGGCTTTTGCCCTGTCTTCCTCCCCTCACCGATAACCAGTCACACCAGATGGTTGCCCCTCTCTAAGCCTGGTTCTGCTGGAAGCTTCTTCCTGTTAAGGGGGAGTTTTTCCTTCCCACTGTTGCAAAGTGCTTACTCACAGTGGTTCATTTTGATTGTTGAATAGACAAATCAGAAGCACAACCTCTGGTTTAGTTGTTCATTACCACAACAAAAAAAAGGTTCTGATGCTTTACTTTTTACTGTGTCTAATTTTAAAAGGTGCCAAATAAAAAAAAAAAAGTGAATTTTAACCCAACTTCGAAATACATTTTACAAAGAAGAAAAGACTGGACTTTGTACTTTATCCAGTTCTTGGGAGCACATTAGAAAGTTCAAAAACATAGATCATCATCAGATGGCATCAGATGGAAGTCATCAAAGCAGATTATAAAGGTATCCTAACTATATGAATCACCATCTAAGTATATTTTTTGTTAGCACTCCCAGGAATATTGACCTCGCTGGAGTCTGCCTTTAGTGAGAATTCCTATAGACAGAAAAATTGGATACCTTTCTGGCTTGTCAGGAAGCTGGTGCCTCTCACTGGTCAGATCTTTGGAGACTGAGAGTTCTGGATGAGTCCCAGGAGCGTAAGAGGCCACCCCCTTCATCTTATTCCAGATGGTGTAAGTCAGGTTGCCCAGGTGCTTGGCTACATCTATCAGAGCTTCTGCGACCAGCTGTGGATCATCTATTGAGGGATATTGCTGGACCATTTTCAGTGCAGCTCTGTAGTCCTGCAGGAATGAGACATCTTTGGCTCTCAGCACCTCCTCTGCCACTCTCATTGTTTGTAAAAGAGCTGGGATCTCTCTGCTCAGAGCTGCAATCTTCTCCCTTATCTTCTGACTCTTCTGTTGCTCTTCCTTCTTCAAAGCGGCGAGCCTGACCTTCTCCTCTTCATGTAGAAACTGGTGAAACTTCTTAAACTGCTCCTTAATCTGCTTCTCTATGTGTTGATCTTGGAATTTAATGCGTTGCTCTGTTATATCAAAGTTTCCTTTTACTTTTTGTAAGACTTTAAGTTTGTCCTGTAACGGTTTCAGGGATTTCTGAAGCTCTTCCTTGTGATCCTGCACAACCTCATCGATGGGTTTGAACTTGTGGTCGACGTGTGCTCTCAAATCACGACAGACGACACATGCTGGCTCCTGATGGTCCAGACAAAAGAGTTTGAGTTTCTTGTGGTGCAGACTGCAGAGAACCTCAGACCCCACTGAAGCACTCGGCTCTCTCTCCTGTAAGCAGGCCTCAGCGAGGGTCTTTAACGCTGAGTTACAGGGTGGGTCACTCTGTTCAGATATTTTCTTACAGACCGGGCACTGCTGTTCCATCTTCTGTGCCCACCAGTTCTTCAGACACATCTTGCAGAAGCTGTGGTTGCATGACAGGATAACTGGATGCCTAAAGATGTCATAGCAGACGGGACAGGAAAGATCCTCTTCAGACTGGAAAGACATCTTTTCTCAGGGAGAAGCTGAACAGTTTTTCCTTGTTGTCGTCTCTTTGTCCTTAAGATGAATCTTCTCTCTCGCACTGCTTGTGCTTTTCTCATAGGAAGAAGAAACTTCTGGTTCAGATAACTGAAAGATTGCAGTTTAACCAGAAAAAGGTGGGTTTTACTGTTAACCAACAACTGTGAAAAACATTTAGATGGTAGATGTGTCACTTATTCATTTAATGTTTAACTGTGATTGCGAGGCGCTGTCAGTCTGTCATAGCTCGTTAATAGTACATCCGATGTGGGAGAAAGTTGGAAAACTATTTGCTTTAAATTTGTTTTATGATGCCTTTACTATAGCTGTTACTTCTTTTTTTTTTTTTTTTTAAATATCGCTTTAGCAGTGTAAAGTCATTATTAAGAACAATACAGCTAATGGTTGCTATTAGAGATGTGCAAAGCAGCCAGTATTTGTATCTGTATTTGTTGGGGGGGAAAAGTATTTGTATTTTCATTTGAGTAAAATTCAAAATGGGTGTAAAAATTCAGTTGTTTGTTACACTTCTAAGTATTCTTTAATTATATCCATTATAATAATTATGGATATGCAGTATTAGTTGATGTTTTTAAATAAATCCAGCAATGAACATGTAATGTCATTGAAAAGAAAATAACATAACCACCACCCGTCCTTGTTGGACGAACAGACAGTGAAACGGACTTGCAGGGGCAGAACATGGCTGTGATGATGAATTAGTGCATGTGGGGGTACAGACAGTACCAGGAGAGGATGCTTTAAGTGCATGTGATTGTGCATAACAGATGTTGACAGATGTTTGATATCTCTGTGTCTGCTGATTTGACTTTTGCACACATTACATATCACTTTGGTTTCATCTGCAGCACTGAATGTAAAATGCTTCCACACAGAAATCAAGTTTTTTGGCTGGTGGAGGACCAAGAGGTGGCTCAGCAGCAGCAACACTCTTTTCTATTTGGTTGCCCAAATCCGTGTGGGGAGTTTCAGCTAAGTTAATGAGTGACAGGAAGCTATGCTAAGGTTAACTGGCCTACATCTTGCTGTCTGCAAAAGATAGAGTAACGTAAACGTACCATATAACTCGCACAAGTGCATGCAATTCGACACAACTACACAAGCATTGTTTTAACCTTTAAAACCGACCGCTACTCTGTCTAAATGACCGGGTATTGGTTAAAACAAAAACAAACAAAAAAACACGTTATTCGTGCCTTTCCGAAAACCGTATACGGGTTCGACTCCACCCCTAGTTGCTATTTAGGTAAGAACAATCATTACATAAGACGTGTAACAAACACATAAACGGGCAAACAATGTAAAGGCAGAAACATGTTTAAATTATTTATTCCATAAACAAGAACTGAGATTTCTGAAATGTCTATAGTTCATTACCTTTGCCTTAAAGTGACGGTGGCCAGGTCTTTGTACCTTTTATATGAAGGTCTTCTTTTACCATCACATCACAAATATTAGCCTTACGAGAATCCATCCATCCAACATCCATAGATGTTTGTTCTTTGGTTGTTTTAAAAAACCAGTTACCGAGCCATTTCCAGAATACCTGAAACAATGAGATGTTCTGCTCTTGCATTTACTAAAAGCACGTTTATTGTACTTTAACAAAGTCTTTCGCTTTAAAAGGCACCTGATAGATGGAAGGTCATTATGTAGGAGATTTCTTTAACTCTGGATGGAATGCATATTTATAGAATGTTGTATTTAATTTGTAATAAATTGGTCCAGAAAATACTAAAATATATATCTTACTGAGGAAAGAGGATCCTAGTTATGAAAAATTAGGAAATTATGGGATATTGACAGAGTACAATGATAGTTTTTTTTGCTATAATGAGAAATTATTAGGTGCATCAATACTTAAACTT
>VUQR01008119.1:66226-88050 GCA_015108515.1 Hemichromis elongatus | reverse complement strand
TTTCTTTTTCTCATCACAGTGGTTCAGTAATTTTGTTGAGGAAAGTTTCTGCACAGATCTGGCAATAACCACCCGGTTCCCAGCTAAACCAGCAGCATATTATCTTCAACATGCATTTAAACCATTAAGAAAAACTTCATGCCAAGTGTCTCTACAGTTCTGAGTTTTGTCCTGTGAAATTCCAGTTTTGCATATATATTTTACACATGGGTCTTTAAAAGCTTTGAACTGAAGCATGTGGCTACAAACTTAACATATTCAGTTCAACACCAGCTGATGTGTATGTGCATTACTACCTGTGTAAAACCAGCAAACATTAATTCACAAATCTAGGATAAAAATTCAGGTGCAAAATGAGCCAATTGAAATTAACATGGCAGTTATAAATTGACAGGTTTTAGATCTTTTACCTACAATAAGTTCACTTCTATTTCATTCAGAGCTCAATCTTTAAACCAGAGTACATCTAACATTTCGCTTCAATGATTCACTACCAGAAAAGTGTCTAAGAGTTCAAAGTCTCTAATCAGTGGTGCCTTTATTTTCTCTATTGTTTTCTAAAATTCTGACATTTTTCTTTGTCAATGGGAAAGATTTCAAAATGTGAATAAGTTGCTTCAGAAAATCCTCAAAAATCATCTGATCTGAGCTGAAAACAAAGTTAACAGAGAAGGCATTGCTGAGCAGCTTGTTCACTGGACAGTGATTTGTAGTGCAGCTAATGTGTCCACTTTTAACTCAAACGGGGATGCAAAATGGAGCAGGAGGACAGACTGAAGGCTACTTGGCTCCTCAGGGGACGGTGACATGGAAGGGGGAGCCTGGGATGTGGTCCTCACCCCACTTGACGACCAGGATGTAGTTGCCCCGTTCCTTCAGCACGTAGCTGACGTTGTACTGCAGGTTGCCCACGTGTTTGACCAGCACCTCCTCGCAGGGGACCTGTGGTCCGTGCACACCCACCAGGAGCATGTTTTTACCTGTTTACGGTACAAGAACAGAATGCAAGTGTAAAACCAATGATATGAGCTTTATCCTTTTTTTATTTGTTTTCATTTTTAAAGATGCAGATCCTCCTAACCTGCTTTGCTGCAGTCGACGGTGAAGCTGCTCCTCTGGCCCACGAAGGCCTTGCTCAGGCCAGCTCCTCGGCTCACCACCTTGCTGGCGTCGGAGTCACCCAGCCTGGGCAAGGCGCTCTGTGTGAAGGTGCTGGATGCCCGAACTGCTGGATCCAGTGTCAGGGTCGATGTCTCGCTGGCGTTTGTTATATTCACAAGGCGAGGACCTGAGAGGCAGGAAAAAAAGTTTAACCTCACCCATGTGGTGGAGGCAGACGAAAACTACTGATGAAGCACTGGTGACAGAATAAGTAACTTTCAACAACATTTAATGGTTATTTATTGTTAATGAACCTCTACCAAAGAGGTTGAGTGATGTCTGCAGCTTTTACCTTGTTGTTTGTTTGGTTTTTTAAACCAGAATTTGGAGTTGGATGAACTTTGTGTGATCCAAATCCAAATCAAGAAACTTTTGTAACCAACTTTAACTAAGAGCAGAATTTCACCTGTGACTTTGGCCTTGAAGGGACTCCCAGTGATGTGGTTCGGGCCTCCATATTTAATGCTGATCAGGTAGTTTCCAGGTGCCATGGGAGTGTACTGCACCTTGTAGCCTTCGGGAACCTCCTGACAATCCATCTTTACTTTTGACGGACCCTCGATGGTCACAGCCAAGGACCCGGGGCCCGCCTTAGTGTTGTTAATGATGAACTCTGACTGGGTACCTGCAGAATTTAAGCAGTGTGATGTTTGTTGTACAACTCCTAAGCTGGTATACGTGAAATGTTATTGTTGAGCAGTGGATAAATCACACTGAACTTTGCTCAACTTTATGCTCTAAACAGGCTCTCACCAGTTATGAAGTGAAAAATTTAAGGCTGCAGCAGGTCAAACAGTAACTCACCTGTTGTTCCTCTCTCCAGTCCGGATCCGTATGCCGAAACCAGACCAGGCTCTCCGGTCTGTCCCGGTTCCCCAACTCTGACCTGGAAAGGACTTCCTGGGATGTGAGAGCCATTGAATTTGACATCAATGGTGTGGATGCCGTTCTCCCTGGGGATGAACCGGATAGCGTACTTGTCTAGAGGACAGTACAGAAGGGTTTGTTAGCTGCAGTGGCTTTGGCTTTACTAAAGTTTCCATAAATCCTCCGAAAATCACCTTGGAAAAAAAAAAAATTAAAACACACACGCACCTCTTTCCAGCTCGGTGACGACGCACTTCTCCAGAGCTCCAGAGGGACTGTGGACTTTGGCATCCATCTTGCCTTTGGCTCCATTTAGACGCACTGCAAAGGATGCTGGGTGATTCACCTTCAGACCAGACTCCTGTCGGTTTCGCACAAAGTCAGTGTACAGGACGGACATTTTAACAGCAGAGGGAAAAACTGAGAAAACATCTTAAACACTAAAATGCACACTTTAGTTTGTAGAAGATCAAAGTGCCAAAGACAAATACCTTCAGTGCATATTTAGTTTTTATTTTCCCTGTGCTCTACTCTTACCTGAGCTCCACTTGGTGCAACTCCAGCAGACAGACTCAGAAGGGTTAGACAGTCAGTACATCAGTCTTAATTTTATTAGTGCCGTCTTACAGGAACTTCTCAATATTAGAGTTTTAAAAGTTTAATATTTGCAGGAATTTGTTTTATTAAAAACCTCATACCATCTCATTACCTAGACACAGTACGAACAGAGTCGGACTTTCATAAAATATATATGACACTGTTCACACCCTCTGGAGCAACATTGTAATAAACCATTGCAAAACAATGGATTTCTTTGGCATTTCTGACATTTATCAAATTCACAAAGGTACTACAGAGATGAGCAAAAAACCAGGAATGCTATATAAATATGTTAACGTTAGTAACCGACGCTGGTATCATTTACTTCTGAGTTCTCTATTCATTACTTTAGGAGCATACAGGAATGAGTTGATTACAAAAGCACCTTACAATTTTTAAAAATTGACAAGATTTCTAGAGATAGTTTTTAGAAAATGACTGGTTTAGTATCCAGAGGCTCAGTACTTACACATATCTATAGTATTGTTTTATTTAAAGGATGTGTGCCATATATACAGCCACATCTGAAACTAAATGTTTTAAAAGTCCGCATTAATTATTTAATATTACTATTTTATCACATTGAAGGGAGAGAAAAAAAAAATGTCAAAGCTGATCTACTTTGTTAAATGTGTTTCCATCTCCTTGACTTACAGCAGTGATTTATTATTCTCATTAAGAACTGAGATCTTTATCTGCTGACTGAACCGCAAGAGCCAAAATGAACAAACATAAAAATGGTCAGACTCAGAGCAGAGGAATGTCTAAAGCTACAGACAAAAACTACAGTCTCTAAGAAGACACAAGGGAGTCTGTCTGCTGCAGCTGGGACACCCAGGAGCTGACGAAACTGATGACTGTACTGTTAAAAGCCTTTAAATGAAACACAAGAGAAACACCAACAATTCCACACCAGACAAAGCGAGGGATGACCAGAGCCAGGCAAAACTGCACAGCGACTCCCTGATCACAGGTACCCAACTCAACCACTCTACAGAGCTTTTAATGATGATTACGTTATATAATATATCTAGTACAAACATGTGAAACAGTGGCAGTGTGTCTATGCTTAAGATAAAATGCACATAAAACTCAATATAATAAATTTATAAAAGCATTTTCTTCATCGTCTATGTGATAAAGTCCTTCAACCCAACAAGTATCTGGAACCTTTGCTGGGATGTCTGCCATTCAAACCCCAATTATCACATTTCTCCTGTAATATGTAAAAGTCTGCACCTGACAAACCCACACCTGTATTATAATTACATTAAATAATGAAAACCGAACACTTTTAAAACAATCAATAAAAGCTAAACTGAAATGAGTGAACCCACTCAAGACGCTAAGTGAACCTAAAGTGGAAACTGTATGTGTTTGCCTGGCTGCGGTCATATCCATGAGACCAGTTGCATAAAGAACATTTAGTTTGACCTGAGTATCTGTGCAGCTGTTTAGGATCAACTGACTCGGGCTGTTTAAGATGGCGGTTCCAATCTAATTTAAAATGAATGATTAACAGCCCAAACCATTCGAGTCCTTGCTTTTCTAATGAAGTCACATTTTTATGCAACTGTGTCTCATCAGAGCCCCTTAACCAAGCTGGGCAGGCTGGGTGTGGAGGTGTCTCCTCGTGCCTCACCTGAAGGCCCGCAACAGAGAGGCGACGGGCGTCGTTCACTGGAGCGACAACAGGAACCAGGTAGGGGCTGTCGGGTATGTGCTGGTCGTTAAATTTCACCGAAACCTCATAATCACCTGGAAAAGGAGGCGGAAAGAAGGCAACTCAGTCTAACGCAACAACAAACAGCCAACAGGTAAACCGTGAGCGTATATGAATCATCTACCAGGCTCCTGAGCGACGTAAGAGATACCGCAGGATCCGTCTTTGCGGTCATCGAAGGAGATTTCGGCCCTGCTGGGTCCCTCCACGGCGACAGAAAGGCCACCAGCTCCTGCCTCTCTCGTCCAAATCGTGAATTCAGCTGGTGAAAGAAAAAATATAATCCATCGGTCCACCTTTTCAAAGTACTTTTCTAAAAACCAATGTAGTACTGTGTGAACTTTATTGTGAAACTGCAGCCGTTTGTATTTTTGCTTTTCTACAACAGAGAAACAGGATGAGTTTCTTCAATTTTGACATTTAAGGGACATCAGATCAGGTATTCTGTGCGTACCTGGCTCTCCTGCCAGTGCTCCCTCCAGTCCTGGACCTCCGGCTCTCACCTTGCCAGCCCCACCCTCTCCAAGTGGCCCCACAGTGAACTGGAAGGGGCTGCCCGGCACATGCACGCCCCTGTACTTCACACTCACGCTGTGCACGCCCATCTCTGTGGGCACGAAGCGCACACAGTAGGTGTCATTACCAGTGGCCACGAGCTCGGCTGGCTGTCTGGCTCCAGAGGGGGAGGTGACCTCAGCAGTGACATCTTGCATGTCCATCGCTGAGAAGAGAGGAAGGAGGTATTTATTATTTTACATTTGTGTGATCATATGTTGTGCCATCAAAGCTGTAACAAACCAGAACTGGGTGTTGTGGGAATGAGTGAGGACAAACATGGGAAATGAGAAAAGGTTGCAAAAGGGAGGTTTAAAGGAAATATCTTTCAAATTAAACTGTGCTATGACCTCAAGCCACACAAGGTCCGTCACACAGTGAACTACTGTGAGGTTGTTTGCACAGTGCAAACTTTATCATCCAGTTCACAACTTACAGATCAACTGCAACACCTGCCTTAGGGGTCATAAGGGTTGCTTTTGTCTCTTTAACCAGTTGTCTTTATCAATAATACATCACAAAAATAAAAATTAAACTAAAGTTACCCCTAATTTTATATTAGCACTGCTTTAGGCAGGAGCAGCCAAGCACTCCTATCTTGTTTTGTATATGTGATGCAGAAAAATTACTCTGTCTCAAAACAAACTGATAAAAGATGAGGTGGAATCCCTTTCATGCCCACTCAAAAAAAATAAAGTAGTTAAAGCTAGTTTTACAACGCACCCTCCACCCTAGCACTGCCTCCCAAACGGTGGGCATCAACAACCCAAACACCCCTCACTGCTCTGGCTCCCCCCGCCAGCACCAGACCGGAGAGGCCAGAGACTAGCCGGACTCGGCCAGGAGACGGGCTCTGATTCTGGGTAGCAGCGGAACGAGTCATGGGAACGCTGGATCTTCCAGACCACCAGAGAGAGCAGTAGGAGCGGTAGGTGGTGTGAGAAAGGAGCTGCCGAGACAGGACGAGGAGAAACCAGCTCACTACAGGAAAAAAGATGAGGAAGAGGAAGAAGAGAGAATACAGAGGAAGGGAACAAGGCAGTAGAGGAGGAAAGGAGAAGAAGCTGAGGAGAAGAGACAGGATTGACAAGAGAAGAAAGGAAAAGATCGGTGAAAGAAAAAAGTAAGACAGGAAATAAGATGAGTGATAAGTTCTCATAGAAAGGGAATGATAGAACATGGAAATAGGAAAAGTTAAATGTCAAAGAGACTAGAGTCAGCACAGAGCAGCAGTGAGGAAAAACAGGAAAAAGCTATAGTGTCAGACAGAAAGAGCAGCTCTGGTCTACTTAAAGAGATTAAAATACATTTGGATCTATTTTTTCTAAAGTTGGTGTTACGCACACGCAACATGAACATAGTCGCCAAATGTCTGTGTACCTGGTATCTTTAGGCTGAGGTCGCACACACTGCCGACACTGGCGACAGACGCCGCCTTCTGACGTCTGGTGATGCTCTCCCGAATACGACCCTCACCCGTCACCCGCACTGTGAAGGGGCTTCCTGTTGGCACCACATGTTTGTTAAGTTGCACATTCAGAACACTAAACACACTGTTTTTCAGCTACTTTTTCTCCTCTCTACCTGGCACGTGTTCCTCAGCGAAGCGGATTGAGACGATGTAGTTTCCAGGTTCGGTTGGACAGTAAGTGACTCTACAGGTGCCGTCCTCCATGTCCTCCGTTTGGATGTCTACCTTACTGGGACCTTCAATAGACAGAGCCAGACCGCCATAACCTGGAAACATACACAGAGAGCCATCATTGGCATTAACGTCACTATTATTAGTGCTTGAAAGGAAGAATTATGAGTTTATATTAGAAAATAAATGCATTATTTAGAACGGGCTGACACTGACCTGCCTCCCGTGTGTCCACTATAAAGCTGGCATCGTTGAAGGTGGTTCCCTGCACAAGGCCATCACCGTGAGCTTTGACTCGACTGGCGTCGCCGATCTCAGACTGGACGACCATGATTGTGATGGGACTGTTGGCGACATGATGACCGTTCTTCAGGATGCTGACCTGGTGCTCACCCACTTCCCGGGGGATGAAGGAGATACCTGTGAGGAGGAATAGAAAGGAGTCAAAGGTGGGAGGAGCAATTTTGGTAAATGCGGCACTTACTCTATTCTTCTGAAATGTGCATTTGTGGATCCTACCGATGTGGTTGTTGGCCATCCTCTTTAGCAAGCAGGGCTCGTCACGTCCAGAGGGCGACCTGATGCTGGCGCTGAGCAGGCTGAGGTCTGTCTCATTGATGTCCAGAGAGAAATCTGCAGCTGAGCCCAGTTTGACCTGAGAGCGTCGCTGGTTGTCCTCTGAAAGACAAACAGAAGTAACCAGGGAAAATGTTAGCCAATAATATATAGCAAAAACACAGCGTATACAACAGTGGGTAAATTATTCAGATAACTGTAGAAACCCCATTTCTTTAATGTTTCAAAAAAAGTCTGAATTCATGTCTACATCAGTAGCAATTCACTTGTTTTTGTAGCTCAACTTTTTTTAATAAATGAGCTAACAAGCTACACTGTTAGACAATTTACAGTACTAATGTGTGTTTGTGACTGACCAGTGATCCTGGCGGTAAACGGGCTGCCAGCGATGTGCTCATCATTGTATTTGACCAGGATGTTGTAGTCTCCTGGCAGCGTGGGCAGGTAGCTGACGGTGCAGGTCCCATCTTTATTGTCCACACAGCTGATCTCCGCTTTAGACGGACCCTCGATAGCCAGGTCCAGACCTCCTGGACAGAGAGACAGGCTTGGTCAGCGAGGCTGAACTGAGTCAATAAAGACTGTTAAATAATGAAAAAACAAAACGCAAAACCAGAACCTTCAGAGGCATCCTCTGTGAAGACTGTGAAGGTAGCCAACTTGTTGGCGACACCATAACTCAGACCAGGACCGTAGGCTGTGACGTTGGGACTGCTGACGTGATTCACATAGAACTGAAGGGGAGATTCTGCAACACATACGGTTAACATAAATACAGCAAACTAAGTTTGCAGTACCAGTGATAATACTGTGAAATTAATGATCCCTGCCTCTCATTTAACCAAACCAGCAACATCAATTCAGACACCCCTCCAAGCTGTATCCTTACAATCTCAGGCCCCTGTGGGCAGCAGGCTGTAATTCTAACTATAAGGACTCTAATCATGGTGCTAATGTGACATGAGAGTACGTGTGTTTACCTGGGATGTGTGTGCCATTGTATTTGATGTGCATCTCATGCAGACCAGCCTCAGTAGGAGAGTACTGCACTGTGACCGTCCCATCCAGGTTGTCTGTGATGAGAGGCTGAGCAGATTTACCTGAAGGCATCAGCACCTCACCTATAACAGAAATTTGTTGATTATTCATTTCTGTAATAGCAAGAGTCAGACTGCCAGTTTATTGGTCAGTGTCTTAAACTCCGATCTTTCCCCCCTTCAACATATTAGCTTGTTCAGACTATTTACTGGTGACTGACATCTGTCAATTCACACAAAACAAATTTATATACTGCGGCAGCTGGCAGAGTACAGTTTTTGTACTGCAGAGAAACCCAGAAAACTGAAAAACGTGCCAGTTAGCCCGGGTAATATGAATAAATTACATTTCCCATGTTTAAATCGCTTACTGTGTGCAGTGAAGTTTTAAATAACTTATGAGAACTTTTCTAGAATGGCTGGTGCTTTTTTGTTATGATCAAACGTTATGCCGCTCATGCACAGTGTCTCAACACCTCAAATCAACACAAATTCACTGAGACCATCCGTTCCTTCCTTCCTTACCAGTGATTTCTCCCTTCCTGAATGCGAAAGGAATGACCATGTCAAAAGGTCTGAAGCCGCTGCCGTTAACGCTCGTACCATCTGGTTCGTAGCTTTCCGACTTCACCTGAATTTAAGACAGGCACAAAGACAGACTTTAGCATTTCAAAAAGTGGGGAATGTTCTCAGCAACCTGAAATGCAAACATGCTGCCTCCAAGCCCCGCCCACACAAGGGCATCCTGAAAAGGAGTTGTGCAGTGAAGGATGGATGAGGAAGAGGTGGATGACTGTGATGATGGGGTGACTCTGTGATGCAGCCACAGTGATGAAGAGTGCACCAAGAAAGAAGAGGAGCAAAGGTTACCACCACAACAGCCCCCCCTCCCTCAAAAACACCTTTTGGCAATGTATCTTGCACACAGATAGTGGTTTGTTTCATGATGATGTTAGAAGTTTGCTGCAATCCCATTGGCTAAGACAAAAAGTGAAGCAATTGCATGGAGGAAAGAAAGTGTTCGAGTGAGTACACTAAAGGAGTGCAGCGAGAGAGAAGTTAAGTGTTCCAGCAGCCATTCACCTGCAACAGAGAGAGTGTGTGTCTCTGTGGGAATATAAAACGTGTGCATTGTGTCCTATAAATACTGTCCTCCAAACACTGAAAAAGACAACATAAACCACACATTGCAGCACAGCGTTAACCAACCCTGGGGCCTGCACTACAGGGCAGGTTGAACATTGCTAGGATTTCTCCCTATTCTGGTTTAAGTCACCCTAACACAGAGCGATCAGACTAAACGGTCACATGAAGATGGACAGGTTTTAAGACGAGTGCAATTGAAGTAGTATAAAAACAAATGAAACCAAAAACTGTGCTGCCATTTTAGCTTGAGAAAACCCAGAGTAAAAAAAAACATTAAGCCAAAATAACTGCTTTGTAGTACACAGCCAAGGCCTGCACCCAGGACACAGTAACAATTCAAATAAAGTTTATTTAAAATGAATTTATATGCTAAAAAAATACCATATAACCTTTCTTAGGCTGTGGTAGAATAACCTTCGATGTTTAAACATATCCAATTTAAAGTGTTGGAGATCTAATTACAGCCATCACCTCTGAAATAATCAGAGGCACTCTGTAATAACATAATTCATTTTAATTTTTACCGCTCTGTGCACTAAAATATTACTATTTTCTATAGCATCTGTCATCCTCCTTTCAACACGGTTACCTTATTTTTATGCTCTTTAGAGCTTTTATAAAAATCACCATTTTATTATCTGACAATGGAGTAGGTGAACTCACAGGGATCATTTTCAGTAAAAAAAAGTAATGATGTGTGGGTTAACTGAGTGAATGGATATCTAGTTTCATGTGACCGCTGATCCAATATCAGGGTAAAGGAATCCAGATAATAGAAAGATACCCCGTGAATAACTTTGTAGGACAGAGCTCAGGTAAGCTGAAGAAAAGTGCCATATCCATGTTTATAAGCTTACTGACAGACCTGCGCCTCCAAAGAGCTTCTAAAACACCCGATTTATTTTGCAGCTCACTCGACTAAAGACTAGAGTCAGTGATTGTGCCCAAACTGGTAAGATGTAGCCCTCCCCATTACCATTATTGAATTAAAATTTATTTTCAAATCAAGAAACAATTAATTAAATTACGTAAGGTTTCTAACCCCAGTTTAAGGCTAATTGTCGTGCTGCAGAATAAAGTTGGAATCAGACGCCTCCAAAGGACACTAACAATCTGCTGAAAGGCTTAAAAACATGTTTAAAGTGTGTAAGTGTGTGTAATGGGTACCCATGGCTTGAAGCCAGCTCCAGGGGGAGCGGCCCGTTGCTGTAGAGATGTCTGCCCTTTCATCATGGGTACCTCATCAGTAGCCTGGTGACATGACAGTAAGGGTTAACACATCTCACACAACCAGTCATTCCATGTAAATATATATGGGGGAGTTTCTTTACACCAAGTCCACAGTTATGTTTGGAGTGGAAAACAAGCACCTGCTCTCACCATCAGCAATTTCCATTAATGACTAGAAACATCTTACGTGTTCTGTCTTTATAAGCAAGAAATGACATCAAGTTCTCATATTTCCACCAACTTATCAGGCTTGAATCAACTTTTTAGGAATATAAGAGAACCAATCATCAATTTTCACCTATATTTTGGTTGCCCTCCATTTTTGAAGACCTTTTGAGGATATGAACTTCTAAATAGTTCTGCAGGTTTCTTTAAAGCAGGGCCATTATGCATTAGGCCTTTTTTGTCAAGCCAAAAATCTAGGCTTCAGACCGCTCTAAACGCCGTCTACTATGATGTTGGATATCCCTGATATGGTCTGGCCAAGCTCTGGCTGTAAGCACAAAGGACCACCCATTTTTTTATCCACTTAAAACTCAGTCTTCACATCTGATCACATCAGAGTTCAAGAAATAACATTTCTCTGTCTGTGCAGCCTAAAGACAGCTGCTTCTGCTAAAACTGAAATCCACATCCGTTAAAATAAAATGACTTCCACCGTGACATGACTTTGTGGGCAAAATGATCCCTCCCACACAAACACAAGGAAAGACTATGAAAGGCCCAATACGAAGAGCGGGAAAAAGAAAGAAACCAAACAAAAAAAAAGTTAAAACACACACTCTAAACATTGAAACTAAGAGATGAAGATAATTAGTGTACAAGGGCACGTTTGATACTCTGAAAACAGCAGACTCGGTCAACCAAAGGGTTCAAAATGGGTGGAGGAGTAGTCTGATATACGTTCTCTTCTCACCGTGACTTTGAAGGGACTGCGCGGGATGTTTTCCCCTCCGAAGCGGACGTAGATGACGTAGTTTCCAGGCGCTGGTGCAGTGTAGAAGATATCAAAGGTGCCATCTTCATTCTCCAACACCTCAGCTTCCACCTCGGTGCCATCAGGTTGAACCACCACACAGCTCACTTTCCCTTTACCAGCACCCTTTGCATTCACTACCAGACCCAGCTCCTCTCCAATGGCCACAGTGGGACCCACGCCTGAACCTGAGGAGACGACACGTTGTGAATTAATCAAAACTGATTAAACAAATGAGATGCTTTCTGCCAGACTCTAATCACGTACCGCTCACGGTGCACTTGCTGGCATCACCAGTTGCTGTAGCACGGACTCTGTAAGGTGATGCTGGGATGTCATCACCACCATATTTGATAACAATGGTGTATCGGCCAGCGCGGTCGGGGACGTATGATACCCGGTATGTACCATCACCGTTGTCATGGATAGTGGGCTGTTTCAGTTTACCATCCTGGTCCTGAAGAGGAAGGAAGGAAAGAACAGTCAGTGTGGGGTCTACTTTAGTGTGTGAGAGAATGCTTATAAGTGTGTGTGACACTGACCGTGATGAGCACGCTCAGCTGGCCTTGGCCAGCGTCTTTAGTGTCGATATTGAACTCAACAGGGAAGCTGGCGGGGACGCCGCTGGTCAGCCCGGGGCCGCTGGCTCGTACTTTGCTGGCATCATGAGTAGGCAGAACCCGAAACTTGAAGGGACTGAAAGATCAGAGACAGTACAGACTGATCAACAACAGTATGAACCACAACAGCAAGCAGATAAAAGTAGATAAAAATTACCTGTGATAGAGTAATACAGTGTTCACCTTTGGCTTTTACAGTGAATCGATTCAAAAGATCTGCTTTTAATGCATTTTTTTTTCCTGTTTAAATCAGTCACTGTAGTTTCATATAATCTTAAATTTAGCTAAAGTTCATCATTTGAGGTGTCCTCAGTCCAATTTAAGCAAACCAGAAAAAATCAAATTTATTTATTTTCACAAAAGTTGCCCGACTCCTCCTGTTGCTGTACTGTTACAGCTGTGTACCTGTGTGGGACGTCCTCCTCAGCATACTTTACAGCCACTGAGTATGGTCCCTCCACAGACGGCGTGTAGGACACTGTGTGGGTCCCGTCTCCATTATCAGTCACATCCACAGGCTCTGCAACGCCTTTGAGAGCGGTGACTGCCACAGCCAGGGGGGCCACACCGGCCTTCCTACAGTCCACTGTGAAGGATTGCGGGATATTGGCCCTGACTCCTGACGCCACTCCAGGACCAGAAACTTTAACCTTGCTAGAGTCCACAACATCCTTAACTGGGATCTTAAATGGACTCCCTAAGTACAAAAGAGTAAATCAGATGTAAACACAGCTGGCAAGACTCATAATTGAAAGATTTGAATTTCCTTGCAATATATTACAGGTGATGTTATTCCACAGCATGTCCAGCAGAGCGTGCCGTTTGACACTAATGTTTTGCAGCACGTTTCAGAGAAGCATCACATACATGTAGACAGATGTGCAGAGTGAAGCCACCTCTTAATGCTAACAAGACGCACTCCTAGATACTGGATAAAGGTCTGATAACATGTCTGAATAACTCAACAAATGCAAAGTTACTGCAGCATTATTATCTCTGTACCTGCTAAATGACTCTGCAGAACCAGAAACAGTCATCATAAAAAGGTATCAAACAAAGAAACTTGAGAAATTTTTAAGACCACAGTCATTGAAATTTAAAACTCTGACATCTTTAAAACATTAAGCCAAAACACTCAACATGTCTTTAATCAACCAATAACAGCATCTTTGTAACGTCAACTAAACATTAACGGCACTAACTTTTATCATCAGCATCTGTTTATAGGTACAAACACGAGAAAAGCCAACAGTGTTATTAAAATGACATTAAAGACTTTTGAGAGATAAACACATGTGAGACTGCTTAGCGAAACTGTGCTAAATCAGTTTATTCCTGTTTTTCATGTTGACGAGAACCATTCCTCTTCAGATTTCTTCCTTCATGTGCCTTCTCACATTACCAGAATTAAGCTGGATTAAATTCCTCTCTCTCATCAACAAATCTCAGAAAACTGACCCAAACCATCTGGATCTACTTCCTGTTCATCTATGCCACAGGGCTCCACTGTGGTTCAGAAATAGTTAAAATAAACGGTGGAAGGATCACTAACTCACGCACAAAAGACTCACTAAATTACCAAATGTCATCACCTTGCAGTTATAAATAGTCTCAAACAAATGCAATGCTTCCTCCGTACGTCTCACTTTCGCTCCTTATCCAACTTTGAGTTGCAGGGGCAGCAGTCTGAGCTAAAGGCCACAAGCTAAAATAGAGTCAAAGTTGTTCTATAAAATATACAAGGGATGCTAAACTCAAACTCTTCAGGATGCTGAGGTATTCTCTGAAATAGCTCAGAAATAATCTTTCCAGTGTGTTCTGGATCCAGGTTGGATATGCCCAAAACACCCAACACTGATACAGAGCAATACCTGGTTTACTCTGAACTGTTTCTGCGGGGGGGTTTCTGCATGCCTTACATGTTTAACCATCCCCTGTGCTACAGCTTATTATGCTAGTAAGGGAACCAAAACGTTAAAATCATCTCACCAGGGATGTGTTCTCCTCCATAGGTGATGTTGATGTCGTAGTTTCCTGGTGTGAAGGGAATGTACTCCACGCTGCAGCTGCCATCTTTGTTGTCTGTGCAAGACATCTTAGACTCTGACGGACCCTCCACAGTGATGCCAAGGCCACCAATACCTGCCCCTCTGAAGGAACAACACATCAAAATTATTTGTACTTTAATTATCTACCCAATGGCTGTCAAAATGTTCACATGCATGCAGATGATACAGCACGATTTACATGATTTGACTGCCAATTCTGTCATGTCAAGTTTTTTCCCTTCTTTTTGATTAAGGATGTTTACCTTTTGTTTGTATTAGCTTAAAAAAAAAAGACTGAAACAAAAAAGAATAATCCCTCATCACACGTTTCATTTAAAAATATAACTAAAGAGTCATAAATTAAACGCTCCTTGTAAAATTCTAGTTTAAGTTTTCTGTCAGTTAACTATAATATTTAATGACTCATACAAGTATCTACTTTATTGCCCCTTATTTAACCATAAAGTTAAATAACTTGTATTTTATGTTACTTAAGATATCTGATCAATTCCAGGCTCTGCCCAGCAGTACCTGGTGAAGATGTTGAAGTTGTTGGGCTGGTCAGTCAGGCCTTGTTGCAGCCCGGGGCCAGTAGCCACCACCCTGCTCGGGTCACATCCCTCTGACACAGAAACCCTGAATGGGCTTTTGGGAACTGGAGTGCCATCATACAGAACCTGGACACCGTGGACGCCTAAAATAAACACAGATTAATACAAATGAAACTGACCTTGCAACAAAAAGGTTTTATGTTGAGCAGTTCAATTCCAGATGTGTTACCATTTTCAAAAGGAGTGTACTCAACACTGTAGGTGCCATCGGCCTTGTCTGTAACCACGCAGTCTGTCAGAGCTCCAGATGGGTTCTTGACCGCCGCCTTTATGTGGTCCCCACCTCGCCGGGTCAGAGAACGAGCATCCACTGTGAACTCGGTGGTGGCTTCTCTGAAAACAGCTGAATGGAGGGAAACCGAGAAAAGCATGTTTTAAGCGGAACTCTACTGACAGAGCACAAAGACCAGGGTCATTTTTTTATGTTCAATCATTACTAAGCTTACTCTGGATGCCAAATCACCTCTACTTGTCTACCTATGAAGGAGTTTTATCAAGTTGGAAATTACACCGGTATCACAAAAGGCTTTAAAATCTATACACGATAAAATACCCACACGGTCCCTCAAAACAAAATTCAATTCACAAAAATGGAGAAGCATTAAATATGTCCCTCACTAAACATCAACGCTACAAAGTTCAGCATAATAATGGAGTCCCTCAATTAAACCCAGTCTGGAATAAGCCATTTAACTTCTCCACTGTAAAGACACCCGATTTAAAACTGTTTTCTTGTGTTTGGATGGCCCTTGCAAAAAAAAAAAAAAAGTGGGCGGAGCTTATTCACTCTCAGCCATGTGCTTGAGATGAACATATTAGGTTTATTAACCACTGTAACGCATGCCATTAAGTTGTAGAATTTACTTTCTATGATTTCTAACTTGTACGATATTCAACTGTGCAGGCTAATGCAAAGCAAAAGGAACCAAACAGGAAAAATAAATAAACTAACAGTACTGCTCAACTTGAACGCCACTCAAATTATCCTTCCCAAGTTGTATTGGTGTCTTCATTGTATCAAACTAAATATATACTGTACCTTGTCCTTCCACTCCAGGTCCAAACACTTTGACTTTGGAGGTGTCCACAGCAGGGTCCGCCATTACCTTGGCAGGGAAACCAGGGACGGTCTTTCCTCCATATTTCAGCAGCAGAGTGTACATACCAGAGGTCAGAGGGATGTAGGTCACCGTGTAGGTCCCGTCTTTGTTATCCACAATCTCAGTCTTCGCTTTCGCACCTGGAATATGAAAATAAGAAATAACTTTTTTTAAAGGAAAAGGTTTTTGCTCCTGGCAAACCTGGACTTTAACATACGTGTTTACAGGTGCTTGTGGACAAAGCCAAACTACAACTTTCCAGGCAAATTCCGTGACATTAAATAAGTAACCTCTACATTTGCCCCCCAGTAAAGCTTGTTAAAGAAGCAAAGGGGAAGAAATGGACATTTCTAAAGTCTTAAAAGAACACTTGATCATCATTTATTTCTAGTCTCTGCGTCCCAATTTTCATGAACGATGACTAATGGCTGGCTTTGCCTTTATTTTTAAGACTTTTTAATCGTCAATTGAACATGCATAAGTTTTATATGACCAAATTAAATAGTTTCGGTTTTACCTGAGCCCAGACCTGAGCCAGTAGGGCTGCTTGGGGGGGAATCTAGTGCAGCCTCCAGGCTGAGTTTGCCTGGTCCAGCTTGGGAGCAGTCCACATTTACAACACTGGTTTCTCCAACCTGAACAGACAATAACATGGATCAGACTTTAAAATACTCTTCTTTCCTGAAAGTCATAAAGTATTAGTAAGACACTATTAAAGCAGACAGAAGAGGAAAAGAGATGAAGGAACTCTCGAACAATGAAAAACTGAACTTGTGCCAAATGCATGAATACATTTTGAGGAACTTTAAAATCTCTTCCTGGCAGTTCATGTGGGACACCTTTTTCATTCCCTATTCTGTCACACATTTGGCTTTAATTTTCAGAAGTCAACATTTCACACACACCTTCCTAAACAGAGGATTGAATCCACTGGCTGTAAGAAAAGCAGGAAAGGCTGCCATCATGGATCAAGTGCAGGTCAATTTGTCACATTTTTTGCTGTTTGTAATACACCCAATGGAGGAAATTACACCATACAGTCAAAAGCTATGAAGAGTTTTGTCCAATATGAAGGAAACTCCCACTAAGACTGGAAAATCCTGCTACAACAAAAACTGGAACATATTACTGGGTGAAGTAAGGAGGTGAAGGAGGTTCTGCATCCCTACTGAAACCCAGAGATCACCACATAAAAGAGTAGCTAATTTTAGTCAACAAGTTTAACTTTATGAGCCAAGATTCTGGGCTGCAGAGAAATTCAGAAGTGTTGTTGAAGCATATTTGTTGCATTCAACCAGATTTGACTCCCCCAGACTCTCACCTTAGCTCTCTTCAGGCCCGATCCTGAGGCAACCACCTTGGAGGGGTCAAAGGGCATCTGGATGTCAGCTCTGAACGGCGATCCAGGGATGTGGACATTCTCAAACAGGATGTTAACCAGGTAGTCTCCAGGCTCAGTGGGCAGGTAGGAGACTGAGCAGGTCCCATCGCCATTATCTGAACATTCGATCTTGGCCTCGGTCGGTCCCTCCACCGTCAGCCCCAGACCTCCAGTGCCGGCACCTTTGGTGTCGATTGTGAACTCAGCTGGGTTTCCCACTAAGCCTCCCTTCAGACCGGGACCGAAGGCTTTCACCTAGAAAAAGATGTTATGCATTATTAATGATACAGGTGTCTAACATGTTAATATAGACCAAGAAAAAAATCTAAAGGTACAGAACAAACCATTTTTTGGTTTTCAAAAGTTGATATTACCTTGCTGGGGTCCGGAGGCAGGTGGGCCTCCACAGGGAAGGGGCTTCCAGGGATGGGGTGTCCATCGTAGGACACGTTAACAGCATACACTCCCTCCTCTGTGGGGGTGTAACGGACCAGACTGACATCTGCTTTACCGGGCTGAGGCTCGACTTTACAAGGCACTGCCTGCTGACTGGGACTCAGCTAACACCACATACGCAGAAAGGAAATAATCAGATTTTCCAGAATTTTACTTTTTTTTGGAAAACGATTTTTTCTTATCCAACCTTATTATTAGGAGGCCTAAAGAATAAAAAGACTAATTCTTACTACCAGGTCGATATGAGGTTTCTCTGAAACTCACCAGTTCTACCACCAGGCGACCTTGACCTCCTGCACCCTTTGTGTCCACCATGAACTGCTGCTCCTGGTCCACCTCCACTCCTGAAAGACAGTCACTTATCAGAGGTTGCCTGTGTTTATACTAAAACTGATGATTAGTGAATGATTCTCAGGCTGTGGGACACAAAATCACCGCTGGTGGGGGACTTAATTTGAAATGATTTTTGCAGGGAGAAGGAACCAACATTCTCTGTCCAAGTATAATGATGCTTATTTTGCTAAAACTGAGCCTGGATCTTTTTATTTATAACAATAGTGTCTCCGACTTAAACATTTGTACAATCCTGAAATTTGATTTCAACTTTAATGAAAAGTACTCGTCAATTCTCATTAGACTCTGAAGGCGAAAAAAAAACAAAACCTCATGTACCAGAAATGGGAAGGAACAATCCCGAAGTTCCTTGTAGGTAAAAAAAGAACAAATAGCAAATCTGCAGACATTCATTTTTGCAGAAGCATAAGCAGTCGTTTTTTATGCTTTACTGCTTGTGTCAGAAAAACAAAATCTTTTTATTTTTTTGAGATATAAATAAATTGTGTTCTTTCTTTGCTAGAAACTTTTCTAAACAGTTGAGGAAGTTAACAGAAGAGGAAGTCTGCTTACGTCCATCCATGTTATCCACAGTGACTTTGCTCAGGTCCAGTGGTGCAGCAACTCCAACCGTGAAGGGGCTCTTGGCGATGGGGTCGCCTCCAAACTTCACCACGATTGTCATCTCCCCCTGCAGAGAAACTCATGATTTTACTCTGGTACAAACACTAGAAGCACTGTATTCATTTACCATCGTGACTGTGGACAGTTTGCAAGATTTGTTATACTTTGATATGAATAACTTTAGGCGTGTACCTAAACAGAATTGCGCCACGATTTTGCCAAAATTTGAGAAGCACTCAAAATAATCTTGCCACCAGATTCCAGCAATAAACCCATCAAGTTTAAAGTAGATCAAAGTGTATATCAGATGTACCTGTTGTGCAGGTGTGTACTTGACGGTCTGAGAGTAGTCGTAGTTATCGATGATGTCAAAGTCTTTCACGGGAGAGGAGAAGGTAACATCCAGCGGTGCTTTACCTGCTCCTTTAGTCACCACTGTGAAATGAGTCGGTTTTCCGCTCTCTACACCTGGACATGTAGAAGAAGAGAATGACCTTTGAAATTCAGCCAAGCAACAACAAAGAAAAGCACAACTAACTAAGTACATTCAAACAAATCAAGGCCTTCTTAGAAACAGGTCGCTGAGTTATCATGTAACCATGCTCTCTGTATGCGGTGACATTGCACAGTCTCGCCTACAAATAATAGATTATATAAAAAGGACTAAACTTTGATTTAAAGACTGGGTTCAATGACAGATTTTTGTTGAAGACAGTTCTAATAAATTTAATGTCCCATTAAATCCACTCCCTCACCAGTGCGAGCCAGTCCAGGACCTTCTGCTTTGACCTTTGATGCATCGTGGGATGGATCGACTTTGACACTGAAGGGGCTCTGTGGAACTTCCTGTGTAAAGTAACCAGAATAAAAATCACAGTAAGCACTTTAAAGTGGACCCTTCAAGTGTTTGGTGCCTCTAATGGAAAAAGTTTAATGGAATTAATAGGAAAATTATAACCCTGAAGAAAATATGAGCATAAGTGGGTTTAAAGTTTGTGTTTGAGGTATAAATCTCCACTTGTATATTTTGTAAAAAATAAATAAATAAATAAAAAACATCTTTTTCAGTTTTGTTTAAATGTATTACTTTTAGATGAACTGACTTAAAAAAAAAAGAAAAGAAAAGAAAAATCTAAATCCACAAATCACATTCTCTAGCATAGCGTAGGAAGCGAGCAGAGAAAAGCCCAACAGGTAAACGCATTTATTCTCGTGGCATGCCATATTTAATGCAGAAAAATGGATGCATTTGTCCATACAAGCCTTAAATCATGATCTTGTGTTTCACCAACATCAGACAACTACCTGAGAAGTGAGTTATTTCACTAGTGATCTACAACTAGTACTAATTATCTGTACTTTGAAGGCAATTTATGAAGTAAATCATACTTGGCATTCCACACTCATCTAAATGTGATCACGTCTGACTGCAGACTGTCGACAGACGGTGCCGAGTGAGGACGATTCTTTCAGGAGTGCATTTGTACCTTGTCAGTGAACAGAACTTTAATGGTGAGTCTTCCAGTAGCAGGAGGGATGTATTTGACTGTGAACGTGTCGTTGGCATTGGGAATGATGTCAAAATCCACATCGGCCTCTTTGTCGCTGATCATGTTGGCGTCACACTTAATCCCAACACCAACATCACCTGAATGAACACAGAGTTGAGAATAACCACATATTGAACATTATACAGTTATAGATTAGACTCTAAATAATCTCATTTCTTGGCCGATGACGGTTTCAGTGTATACACCGGCTGCCACAAGGGAGCGCTGCCTGCTTCCGTTTATGCTTCTCATTCATAGTCTCATCTCAGAAACACTTCACACCTCTGGGATGCTGCACTGCCAAATGCTCTAATATAAACAATAAGCCAACTGTGCAGCACAATAAGCACTCCCTGCAGCACAAGACCCGAGCCATCAATCACAGCAGAGGAATTTAGAGTATGAGAGATAAGAAAAGGACAAGAAATCATGTCAGAAAACAGAAACTACCCACCCCTGAAGAGAAACTACTGATAACCTGAAACCACTCTGGAGAAACCTCATCCAGCGCCCTTTTCCTTTCTATACTGAGTGTTTGCAGATCACTGAGAGGACCTTAACAATTCTCTCTCGTCCCATAGAAAAAGCTCAAATTTCCCCACTGCACATACTCATGTCTTTAAGAATGTAATTCTCGAAGTAAAATTAGAAAACTGATGCAATTTTTATGTGTATGCACACATCATCACAATGGTGTTGCTCGTATTAAACAAAGTTTTTGTTTGCGTGAATTCATAAAAGTGTTTCCTGTCATGAATCCTTAATGGAAGAAAAAAATAAATCAGAGAACGATCCCTTTTATGGGTAAAAACTGTCTTACCTGAAAACCATCTACATAAGTGTTACTTATTCAGTTTGAACATACCAATACTGTAATTTGAAAATAAGTTCTAGTAGGAGGTGCAAATAATTGTTTTAGCCTTTCACTTTTGTGCCCCCAGGCTGAATTGAATTTGATTGGCTCTTTGGCACAGAGCAGAATAAATGTAAAGAGAAACAGGAGGGGAAAAAAACAACAAAAAAAAACAAAACAGCATGTGCATTCACGTTACAATGTACGTCTGAATCATACTTCAGACATACACACCCCCCCCTTTCCGCTGGTATGTCCTGGCCATGATCTCAAGGCAGAAACATCCCAACAGGAAATTCATCCATCTGACCTTCCTGAGCAGTAAAACAGGATCATGCTTCATCACCCGCATGCACCAGCCTAAACATAATCCCCACCACATTAAAAGAATATATATACACTCGTGTGCTTTATCTCGATTCATTAATGCAGTGACAAATACTAGTCATCCTCAGACTTGTTTAAAGTGCAAGTTTAGATAAGTGGCAGCAGAATGGAATGAATGTGGGAGTGGACACCCTCTGATGACAAAATCAGGGGGAAAAAAAGGAGAAGGCTACTCTTTCAAACTTCACAGAAGAGTCACCGTAACTTGTTCATGGGTGTCGTTTTTCCTGCTTCAGATCTTTTCCAGTTAATTAGTTTTTGGAATATGCAAATCTGAAGTCTGGTGTTGACATGGCATATTGGTATCAAAACTACATGGTTGCGATGCTCGTTTACTTCAGAGTTTGT